>OVAP01001283.1:0-24994 GCA_900406295.1 Aurinia saxatilis | reverse complement strand
GGCCACCTTCCATTTCCTGAAGATTTGCTTCCATTCTTCCAGCAGTCTTCGAGATAGTTTCCTTTCTCCTTAGATACACCAACGATTTTATTCTTGAACCTTCTAGCTTGACGGCGCTCGGAACAAACCTTAGGGCTTTGTCTCGACGAAAGATGGAAATGGGCCCGTGGAACTGTGTTGGGCTATTTGGCTAGTTATAAGTGTTTCTGGGCCCACGAGATTGTTGAGATAATCTCGTAAGTCGTATGTGTTCTGATGATCACTTCATTAAAAACCTTGGCAAAGAAAACCACCTGGGAAAAACCTTACCAAGGGAAAAATAGTGTGGTCACGATAGTGAAATGTTCATCGTGGGTCCTTTAGTTCCCAACAGAACTAAGTCATGGAGTTGGACCCACGGGACGCGACGTTGCTAAACGAACTGAACCAGCTCGCGGAGTGAAATGTGACTGATCTTGCGGGCCATGACTTAGCCCGCGGATGCTCGAGGAGAGTGACATAGCACGCGGGTTATGGAGAGCTCGTCCGTGGGCCATGGCCCCCGACGTAGCTCGCGAGGATGGAGAGAGCACTAGGTGTGCGAGATCCGACTGTGGGTCCCGGGATGGTGAAGCTCGCGGGGAAGAGAGGACACGGTCATGTGCGGGCTTCGCTGCCGGCGGGTCCCAGCTGATCGAAGCCCTCCGGGACGAAGACCCCGTGGCTCGCGCGGGCTTCGTCCCTCGTGGGTCCATGCCTGGTGAAGCTCGCGGGGAAGAGCTGGCTCGATCATGTGCGGGCTTCGCCGCCAACGGGTCCCACCCGACCGAAGCTCGCCGGGATGAAGCTCCATGGCTCGCACGGGCTTCGTTCCTCGTAGGTCCCGGCCGGGCGTAACTTGCGGGGCTCATTCATCCTTAGTTAGCGCGGGCTATGGAGAGTTTGTCCGTGGGCCATGACCCGGACGTAGCTCGCGGACAAGCGTGGAAGGGCTTGTCCGTGGGCCATGGCCCAGACATAGCTCGCGGACAGGCGTGGAATTTCTTGTCCGTGGGTCGTGGCTAGAATGAAGCTCGCTCATGAAGAAGGCGGGGTGGCTTGTGGGCGAGACCAGGACGTAGCTCGCCTGGAGGAATGTATGGATGATCTGTGGGCCAGACCAGGATGTAGCTCACCTGGCTTGTTTGGTTGGGCAGTCTGTCATCCCGACAGGATAAGCTTGACGGTTCGTTGTGTGAGTTTATAGAAGGTCTGGCCCACGGAACCAACCGGATGACCTGTCCCGCGAGCTAAGTGCCTTGCACGACTCGCGGGGATAGTCTGTGACCGTGTAGCCCATGGGGTACCTGTGCGAGCTTGTCCGCGGGCCAGGTTCGTCACTTGGCTCGCGGGACAAGCCTAAGGGATTTCTCCGTGAGCCAAGTTCGGTCCATGTCTTGTTATATGCATTGTCGGTTGTGGGATCCTTGGTGGTTCGTGCTTGATCATGTCGTTACCCATCGATAGTCCATGACTGTAATGTTCGACGGTGTGGACATATGACCAGCTCGTGGGCCGTAGTAGTGTTCTGTGGCAAACACTGAGCCGTTTCATGTCATGAATCTTCGGGGGTGGAATCCGACCCCCACAGTTAGTCCCGTGCATGTAGTGCCAAAGAAAGGTGGTGGGACTGTAGTTAAAAATGATAAAGATGGGTTGATTCCAACTAGAACTGTCACCGGTCATATGATGTGTATTGATTACAGGAAGTTAAATGTTGCCACTCGTAAAGACCATTTTCCATTACCTTTTATTGATCAAATGCTTGAACGTTTGGCTAACCATGCTTACTACTGTTTCTTAGATGGTTATTCAGGTTTCTTTCAGATTCGTATACACTCTGGAGACCAGGAGAAGACGACATTCACATGTCCTTATGGCACTTATGTTTATCGCAACGCTCCAGCGACTTTCCAACGCTGCATGATGTCCATTTTTTCTGATATGACTGAGGATATTGTTGAAGTTTTTATGGATGATTTTTCTGTCTACGAGTCTTCTTTCTCTAACTGCCTTTCAAACTTGTGCAGGGTTTTGAAAAGGTGTGAGGAGAAGTATCTTGTGCTGAACTGGGAAAGATGCCACTTCATGGTGAGAGATGGAATTGTTCTAGGACATAAAATTTATGAGAGTGGCATTGAGGTTGACAAAGCCAAAATCGAGGTGATGACGAGTCTACAAGCCCCTTATTCTATCAAAGGAATTCGGAATTTTCTTGGACATGCAGGTTTCTACAGGAGGTTCATCAAGGATTTCTCCAAGATGGCCCGTCCCTTAACTCAGTTGTTGTGCAAGGAAAACAAGTTCCACTTCGATGAGGCCTGTATGCATGCCTTCCTTGCCATAAAGGAAGCATTGGTGAGTGCACCAATTGTCCATGCATCAGATTGGGAGCTTCCATTTGAGGTGATGAGTGATGCAAGTGATTATGCTGTTGGCGCTGTCCTTGGACAACGCAAGGATAAAAAGCTTCATGTCATCTACTACGCTAGCCACACGCTAGATGATGGACAATGTAAGTATGCTACTACTGAAAAGGAATTACTTGCAATTGTGTTTGTTTTTTGAGAAATTTCGCTCTTACCTTGTCGGTTCTAAGGTTATTGTTCACACACACCATGCCGATTTGTGGTATTTTCTTAACAAAAAGGACACCAAGCCTAGGCTCCTGCAATGGATTCTTTTGTTGCAGGAATTTGACTTGGAGATAAAGGACAAGAAGGGAGTAGATAATGGAGTAGGCGATCACTTATCCAGGATGCACATCGATGAGATGGTACCAATCAATGACTATCTTCCTGAGGAGAATCGATGTTTGCTACGCCACGGAAGCTGCAGCTGTTGAAGAAGTTGTGATGCCTTGGTTTGGAGAGATAGCCAACTCTAGCCGCAGAAAGAGAGCCTGAGAAGTTTACCGGCCATGACAAGAAGAAGTTCTTGCGAGACATCATACACTATTACTGGGACGAGCCCTACCTCTACAAGAGTATCCTGATGGTGTTTTCCGCCGATGCATTCCAGAAGAGGAAGTCCCAACAATTTTACATGATTGTCATGCTTCTTCTTATGCAGGTCACTTTGCAACTTTTAAGACAGTTTCTAAGGCATTGCAAGCAAGATTTTGGTGGCCCACGATGTTTAAAGACGCTCATGCATTCATCTCCAAGTGTGACACTTGCCAGCGACAAGGGACCATCAACAAACGCAACGAGATGCCTCAGAATTTCATTTTGGAGGTCAAGGTGTTTGACGTGTGGGGAATTGATTTCATGGGACCTTTTACAATTTCAGGGAAGCATGAGTACATTCTTGTAGCTGTTGACTATGTCTCCAAATGGGTGGAAGCGCTTGCAAGTCCATCAAACGACTCGAAAGCCGTTCTTAAATTGTTTAACACTATTATTTTCCCCAGGTTTGGATTACCAAGAGTTGTCATCAGTGACGGAGGATCACACTTCATCAACAAGGTCTTTCCCAACCTATTGAGGAAACATGGAGTAAAACACAAGGTTGCCACATCTTATCACCCACAGACGAGTGGCCAGGTCGAAGTCTCAAACAGAGAATACAAGAGCATTTTGCAGAAGACGGCGAAACCATCTCGTAAGGATTGGTTTTTGAGATTGGATGACGCATTATGGGCCTACAGGACCGCATTCAAGACACCATTGGGCACTACACCATTCCACCTTGTCTACGACAAAGCCTGTCACCTTCCCCTAGAACTTGAGCATAAAGGAGCATGAGCTATCAAGACGATGAACTACGATATCAAACCTTCCCAAGCACGATGGTTGATTAAGTTGAATGAGCTAGATGAAATTCGTCACACCGCTTACAAAAATTCCAAGATTTACAATGAGCAGACGAAAGCCATTCATGACAAAAGGATCATTTCCCGCAACTTTGTTGCCAATGATCAGGTATTGCTTTTCAACTCTCGTTTAAAACTTTTTCCAGGAAAGTTGAGATCACGGTGGTCTGGCCCTTTCACCATCAAAGAAGTGAGACCTTATGGCGCGGTGGTTATATTTGACAAGAACGGTTCTAAGTTCATTGTCAATGGATTGAGGCTAAAACTAGACCTCGCAGACACAACAATCACTAAATGCGGCATTGCTCCCCTAAGTGACCCTGTCAACGCATAAAAGGCGTACAAGTCAAACTACGTGACTTAAAACAAAACGCTTAGTGGGAGGCAACCCACTCGGTAGACTAATTTTATTATCTTATTTTTCTTTCTTTTATTTTTATATTTTTAAATAACATATTAATTTTTAGTTGTGTTTTTAAGTGTTTCAAAAACAAAAAAAGAAAAAAAACAAATATATATACATGGGACGGATTGATCGATTCCTTCGTGGATCGATCGATCAGCGAAACACGAGCCACGACGCGGAAAACTCGGAGATCAGCCACCAAAAGCTGGATCGGCCGATGGAAACACGGAACAATCGATCCGTGCATGGATCGATCGATCCGTGCACATGTATGGTCTGGTTCGGTTTAAACACAAATTTTACCCTAAACCAACCTCATTCTGAATCAAAAATCGTTTTTCTCCTCTCTTTGCTCCTCTTTGGCGATTATGGGGGAGAAACTTTGATTCCTCTTAACTCCCTCATTACTTGTCCAATCTTGTTGATTCTTAAGCCTAATCCACTTGATTTTTCATGCTTAATTGTGGGGATCGGATTCCACCCCCGAAGATTGATAGCATAAAACGGCTAAGTGTTTACCACAAAACATTACTACGGCCCACGAGCTGGTCATATGTCCACGCCATCGAGCATTATAGTCATGGACTATCGATTGGTAACGACACAGTCAAGCACGGAACCAAGGGTCCCACGACTGACAATGCATATAACAAAACATAGATCAAATTTGGCCCGTGGCGAAAGCTCTTAGGCTTGTCTCATGGGCCAAATAACGAACGTGGCCCGCAGACAAGATCACACGAATATCCCGCGGGCTACACAATCGACACAGCCCATGGACCACAGTCATGGATTAGCCCACAGGCCGTGCAAGGCACTTATCTCGCGGGACAAGTCCTTCGGCTTGTTCTGTGGGCCAGACCTTCTGTAAACTCACACGACGAACCATCAAGCCTATTCTATGGACATTTGGTTGGTGGGTCCCGGTCAAAACCTCACCAAGCAATGTGCTAGCTAAGTCTCACAGTGGGTCCCGACAGACTTCACCAAGCAATGTGCTAGCTAAGTCTCACAGTGGGTCCCGACAGACTTCACCAAGCAATGTGCTAGACAAGTCCCATTGCGGGTCCCGAACATACGTAGACAAGCCAATTCGATCTCACTATGATCAATTGAACGTCCAGACATGAAATGGACCCACAAAGGATCGCACGGAGACAACAAGACTCATAGCCCGCGGGCTACGAGTTTACCCTGGCCCGCGGGACAACAAAACTTATAGCCCACGGGCTACGAACATCCGTGGCCCGCAGGGTAAGCTTGACCTCTCAGCCCACGGACTACGACATAACTGTGGCTCGCGGGACAACAAGACTTATAGCCCGCGGGCTAGAAACATACTATGGCCCGCGGGGTAAGCTTGACCTCTCAGCCCGCGGGCTACAACCTTAATGTGGCCCGCGGACAACAAGATTTATAGCCCGCGGGCTACGAATATACCGTGGCCCGCGGGGTAAGCTTGACCTCTCAGCCCAGGGGTACGACCTCACCGGGGCCCGCGGGACAAGCTCGACCTCAGAGCTCGCGGGCTACAACCTCACCGTGGCCCGCGGGACAAGTCCACAACCTTTACCCGCGGGCTACATCCTCACTGTGGCCCGCGGGATGAGCTCGAAAACATAGTCTTACCATGGCCCGCGAGACAAGCTTGACGACACAGCCCGTGGGTTACACTCTTACCGTGGCCCGCGGGCTACATCCTTGCCAAGACCCGCGGGCTACACTCCTGCTATGGCCCCTGGGGCGAGCTCGATGTCATGGTCCGCGGGCTACGTCCTTGCCGTGGCCCGTGGGGCGAGCTCGATGTCATGGTCCGCGTGATAAGTCTCAAGCATGTCCCAGGACATTTCTCACATTTCAATCCGTGAGCTATGTATCAAGTATGGCCCGCAAGATTGGTCACGTTCCAGTCCGCGAGCCAATTTAGCTCGCTTAGTAACATCACGTCCCGTGGGTCCGTGCACACGGCTTAGTCTCATCTCGAACAAAGGACCCACGATGAACATTTCATCAAACGATCATCCTGATCACACTCTTTTTCCCTTGGTAAGGTTTTTCCCATGTGGTTTTCTTTGCCAAGGTTTTTAATGAGGTGATCATCAGAACACATACGACTCAAGAGATTATCTCAACAATCTCGTGGGCCCAAAAACACTTATAACTAGCCAAATAGCCTAGCTCAGTTCCATGGGCAAATAGACAAAGCCCTAAGGTCTGTTTCGAGCGCCGTCAAGCAAGAAGGTCCGAGAATAGAATTAGCGGAGTATCTAAGGAGAAAGGAAACTATCCAGAAGACTGCTGGAGGAATGGAAGCATATCTTCAGGAAATGGAAGGTGGCCCACGAAATATTTTGGGCCCCAAGGCGGTTTAGTTAGAGTATATATAGGATCTAAGGTCGTAGGACTTAAATCATCTTCTTCTCGCTCGAATAGCCTAAGTCTTAACAGCTTGTATTCGAGAATTACCTTTACAATCAATGAAATGACCCCACCTGCTTTCTCTTGTTCTTTGTCTTTACCTTTACTTTCTGAGCGGTTCACAACAGAGAGTCGACGATCCCTTGAAAAGATTCGTTTGACAAGTTTTGGTTGTGTGTGAATTCTTGCCCACACAATTTGGCGCTGACTGTGGGGACCTCATCGACTTCTCCACATGAAGAATCGCTCTAACCCGAAGACATGGTACAAGCCAAGGATACAACTCAACAACCAAGGCTCCTGGTGACCCCTGCGGCACAACAACTTAACCCCGACGGATCCGTCAAGGCCCCACTCGTCAACGAGGACAACAATAACATCATCAGCCCGGAAGACCCTCAAGAAACCCCATCAGACAGTGGGCCAGACGCTACCACCAAAACTCCAGGACCAACTGACCGTGACATGGTTAACACCATGCTCACGGACTTGCTTGAGCGCTCTGCCAAGCAAGACGAACTCAACCAGGTGATCTCAATCCGCCTGGAAGAGTTAGATGCTCGGTCCCAGTCGAGAAAATCCATGCGAAGGCTCTTCTTGCAACCTTCGCTTGTCGATCCCAAACAGACGACTCAAGGAGTATCTGGGACCCATGACCCCAATCCTCAAAACGCTGGAAGGATCGTCGATCTCACTGACGACCTGAACATGAAGCTTCACAACGGTCGTGACCGTGAGCGTGGACCACCATCACCTGCTCGGACCCGCATACTAGAGACCACTAGGCAGCCAAGCAGGATGAGGAATACAACACTGACGAGTTCTCATATGATGACCAGCTCGGCATCAACAAAGCCGAGATCCTTCGACTCGGAGCAGCGATGCGGAAGACTGAAGCTACAATCCATGAGGTGCGGACCCAGATTCACAAGGCAACTCGTCAAGCACCAGAGATCGATAGAGTGCTTGCCGAATCCCAGAACACACCCTTCACACCGCACATCACCGGGGCCCGGATCTCTGACCCTGGAAAGATTAGTAAAATACCAAACTATGATGGGACCTCTGACCCAAGGGAACATCGGACGTCATTCCAAATGGCCATGAACCGAGCAAGGTTCCCTAGAGGTCATAATGATACTGGCTTATGTCTCTTTTTCGTCGAGAACCTCAAGGGACCCGCACTGTAGTGGTTTTTCAGTCTACCATCTAAGTCCATCAGCAGCTTCCATGAGCTAACGACCTTGTTCCTCAAGCAGTATTCGATCTTCATGGGACGGGACACTACTGATGCTGATTTATGGTCTATTTCGCAAGAACCCACAGAGTCTCTCCGCTCTTTCATCACTAAGTTCAAGAAGCTTATATCACAGGTTGAAGAAATGAGCGACCATGCAGCTATGTGGGCCCTGAAGAAGGGACTATGGTATGAATCAGAGTTCCACAAGGAACTAGCCACGCATGAACCGCCAACCATCCAGGATGCTCTGCATCTCGCCAATAGCTTCATTGTGAATGAGGAAGAGATGCAGGTCCTTCGAGCAATGCACGCACCAGTGCGCACCCCTGCAGCACTCAGCCACCATCTGTCACCCAACCGAGCACAAGGAAGCCGACCCAGTTGTCCAAGTACATCCACCATGAGGGACCCGGAGCCCACAACTATCTGGTGGACGATGGAGATACAACTGCTCGAGCAACAACAAGGAACTCTGGTAGGGGTGGTGGCAGAGGCTTCGGTCGTGGACGAGGACGCTCTGAAGGCGGGCGAAGGAGTCAATACAGTTTCGACGAAAGCGCGTTCTCCGAAATTCACCAGGCCCATGGACATTCAATGCAGAACTGCAGAACTCTAGGTTCTCAGCTAACCGCTAAACTACTTGCAGGTCAACTTGGAGATGGAATCGACCTCAAGCATTTTCTTCAAGAGAAGCATGAGGATCATCCCATCAAGCAGCCTTAAGCGGAAGAACAAAACAAGCGGGACCGACTAGATAGAGATAAACAAAATGGGGGCCCACGTCAGAAGATCAACATGAACAGTTGACAATTTTGCATGGACACCGTCTCCTCCATCAAGGCGTTCCAGCGCAAGGCAGTCACAACACGATCGACATCCTACGGTCCCAACTATCCAGAATGCACCATTTCTTTCTCCGAAAGGGATGCAAGAGGAATTGATCAGCCTCACAATGACCCTCTTGTCATCAAACTGGTGGTGAATGATTTCAACATGTTTAGAGTCTTGATCGATACAAGTAGCTTGGTGGATGTCATCTTCAGGGAGACCCTACGCCGCATGAAGGTCGATCCTTTTGACATCATCATTGCTCCAAAACTGCTCACTAGATTCTCAAGGGAAACCACCATGACCATAGGCACAATCAACCTAGTGGTTCACGCTGGAAGAGAGACAAAGATCATCAGATTCATGGTGATTAATGGTGCGTCGACATGGGCCCACACCGGAGCTCTTAAAATGCAAACCATTGTCGACAACAGCATTGAACTAACGACCTCTGTCACAGTTCACGAACGAAGGTTACCAAACCTTCAAGCGTATAAAATCGCACCCATTGTTGCTGGCCACAACAATGTATATACCCGGGTCATGAACACCATCACTATGGTAAAGCGCACGACAGCTATTGTCGGAAGCGGTCCTACTAGATAGAGTGGGTGTGTGAAAAAAATAGTTTGTCTTTGAAAACCCAGCAACTCAACGCTGGTCATCGACATCCCATGGACACATCCTTGATGTATCATCACAAGGAGGGATATTATTCGCTTTAAGCTTTCTCCACAAAAAGCATGATCGCTATGATCACCTAAGTAACCCATCAAAACCCAGCTATCATGCTGGTCATATACATCTCCTGGGCAAAATCTCCACCACGTTAAGAGCAAGCATGACAATGCAAGCTTGGAGATGAGATTGATAAACTTGACCCTTAAACGAACATTTTGCTGGGCCATCCACCTTACTATCGGTGGACCTACTCATCAAAACATATCACTACTCGAAGACAGCAGACAATTGCTACGAGTCACGACAAAACATCATGCATAAAACGAACTACCAAGTTCAAAGCATTCAACAGCCTACGGGCCCCACAACAAATCAAGTTCCAAATATGGGATAAAGCCATCCAAGCACTACAAAACGAGTTTCGTGGGCCCATTTTCATCTTCCATCAAGACAAAGCCCTAAGGTCTGTTCCGAGCGCCGTCAAGCAAGAAGGTCCGAGAATAGAATCAGCGGAGTATCTAAGGAGAAAGGAAACTATCCAGAAGACTGCTGGAATGGAAGCATATCTTCAGGAAATGGAAGGTGGCCCACGAAAGAGTTTAGCCCCCAAGGCGGTTTAGTTAGAGTATATTTATGATCTAAGGTCGTAGGTCTTAAATCATATTCTTCTCGCTCGAATAGCCTAAGTCTTAACAGCTTGTATTCGAGAATTACCTTTACAATCAATAAAACGACCCCACCTGTTTTCTCTTGTTCTTTGTCTTTCCCTTTACTTTCTGAGCGGTTCACAACAGAGAGTCAACGATCCCTTGAAAAGATTCGTTTGACAAGTTTTGGTTGTGTGTGAATTCTTGCCCACACATTAATCTGATTCTACACTCCATTCATTCATCCAAGGAATCTAAGTCACTCAAATCTCAATAATAAGGAACGAATTTGAAGAACTAGGTTTCACAATTCCGGGTTTGATTCATGGGGTTTAGGTTGTTTATTGGTTATATTAGGCATCCTAGGATGTTTTTATGCCTTACCCATGTCTTAATTGTGAATTTTAGAGTTTTGAAAATCCCTTTTTGTGTATGGACGAATTTGGGTATAATTATGAATTTTGTTGGTCATTGCCTTGATTTGGAACTCTAGACTATTGTAATATATGAGTCTAGACCTTATAGCACACTCATCTTAATTATCTTGTGAAATTTGATAATTTTTAGCATTTAGATTAAGGTTGGATAGAAGTATGGAATTGGTTAAGTATGGGATATAAGAATGGTTTCTTATGAGTTTCTCTATCTTTGGACATGATTAGCTAGTACGTTTATACATCTATAATTGCTCATTTTGATTTGGACAGCCAATTCGTGTATTAGTATTAACTTGGGATGGTTGTGTTTACATGGTGGTGTGTAGGATAATGGCACGAGATGAAGGCTCAGGCTCAGCTTTACGCAAGAACCCACCCCGTCTTACAAAGAAACTGACATCCCAATTAGAAAGGCCAACACTATCTCGAGCTCAAAAGGCTAAGGAGAAACGAGTTGCAACTCCAAAACCATCTAGTTCTAAGGATGAGGATGAGGATGAGGATGATGATGACCAGTCCGACGAAGAGGAAGTACCAGAGATCACTATAGCTCCTTGGCCTAGACCAGATGGCCCTCCATTTGAGGACGGCATACCTGTCATGATGGGCGAAAACATCAAGCTGGGTGATTTGAAGGCTTCAACAAAGTACCGAGAGCGCAAACCAGATGAACCATGGAGTACAGCTAACAAAGTCTTCTACAACGGATGGTTTCGCCTCAAATTTAAACCTGCAAGAGTCATTTGTGTTAGCACATTCCAGAAGATGGGGATAATGGCTGATATGATGTCAATTTTGAGCCGAATGTGACTTGGGACCTTACCATACAAGCCTTACCACCTTTATGAGGAGTTAACTCGGCAGTTCTTTGCTTCTGTGGAGTTACATATGCAACATGGTGGCCATGATAATGCTCTAGATGCTTACATCACATTCTTCTCTGTGAGGTATTTGATTTTGATGCGAGGAAGAGAGGATGCCATAACCCCACCTTCAACACTCTGGATCTTTGGTGCACGATTGGACACACAACGACGGACTCACGTGACCGTAAGCTCACCAGGATTCGGAATCCAGTGATTCGAGTGGCTACAAAGATATTGGGGAGCTTGTTCTTAGACAAGGAGGAGACAGGTTCACTTACAGATGCACAGATGGTTCTCCTACACTATGGCCTCCCTCGTTCGATTGATGATGTCTACTCTTCTGAGACCCGACGCATAATCCCCAAGGTACTGGACAAAAATTTGGGGTACAAATTTGCCGAGATGCTCGTTGGCAAGAGGTCGCGTGGGATTAACATCTCCAAATCCAAGGATGAATTTTTAGGTATATACTAACTCCGGTTTTCTTGAAGAGTGGAGTTAATTTGAGTACAGAGCCAGCATCTCAAGATCGCACTTATTGTGAAGTGTGATATCCAGACATATACATTCACCGACCTCGAGGGATTCACCAGACATGTCAAACTCCCCGTTGAAGGCCTGACTTCACCATATACTCGGGAGGCTTTATGTTTTGGGGTCCCTCCGCACCTCTTTTTCTTTTCTTTTATTTTATCTCTTTCTTTTTATTTGTTGTATCTTTCTCTTCTCTTATTTTCACACCGGAAACGGTGTGCTTTAAGTTTGGGGGAGGGTACAAGTGTGTGACTAACTTCTTTTGTTTTTCCTTTCTTGAGTCATTTTACTATTTTTCTTTGAATGATTTTATTGTTCGAATTTTTATGAGTAGAAAAACGGTTTTCCAAAAAACTTTGAACTAGGGGACAGTGATAATTTTGCATATGTTGATGCTAGTATTTGTTTTTGGGATATGTCGTTTATTAGTGTCATTCATTGACTTGCAAAATTTGCACTTGTTTTTGACTTAGCACCCTTTCCAATAAGTGTTCTTGTTAGTGTGAAATCTCGTTTGGATTGATTCTTCCCTATATTATCGGACTTAATTGAATTTAATTTTTCTCATCTATGGCTTTTTGATCACATGCATGGATTTTGTACTTTCAACGTTTTACCACCCTCCTTCATTTTTTATTATTAAAACCCCACCATATTAAAATCCCAAACTCTTTTCAGACCAATTAACACTTTCTAGAGTGAGGCCTTTTTCTGAAAATGTTTCATGTGTAAAAGCTCGTAAGATTAGAGCGACAAGTCTTTTTCTTCTATTAGCATTAGTCTCATTGGCTATTCTAGGGGGCTGGTATTTGTATACTTTGATTTGAGTTGATCATTTAGAATTTGCGTATGAAGGTTTGGGTAGTACTAGAATTGAATAAGTTTGGGGGAGTTTGTGTTGGAAATAGAGGATTGGAATGTGGTTGGAAATTGATGATAGATTTTTGCCTAGGAGAACTCATAACTTCGAATCACTCTTTTAGCATTTCTGATTAATTCTGTTTACTTACGTTAAAAAAAAAAAAATAAAAATACTGTTCTGGTAGCTAAAGAGTGATTAGAAATTTTATGTTATGAGAGTTCTCTAGGATGGATTGATTTGGAGGAGATGATGAGGTTTAGGTTGAGTTAGTAATGAATTTTCAAGAATTGGGAATGGGTAGATGGAAGAAATTGCTTGCATGCATAAATTGCTCTTTTCTTTGACTTGTTTTGCATAATGATAACATTCCGCTTTCTTGAGAGTTAGTCACCGTTTGAAATTTTGAAACACTTAACCACCTACATTTGAACCTTTCCCTCTTTGAACCAAATGTTGTGATCAATTGTCCATTCTTTAGACTGCGCCTATTGTTTAATTGAATGTAAAGGGAAGGTGAATAGGAATCGAGTGGGATCATTAGCATTGGACTTAAAGATAAAATTGGAGGAGATTGGGGTGTTTTTAAGCTTGAATGGAAAAAGATTTTGCATGTCAAAGATTAACGTTAATTCGAATTCGTCTTTAGAACTTAGAATGCATGCTTTCTAGCTTTGAGTCCCCACTTTCAAACCTTTCTCTCTTCTTTAACCTTTGTTGTTTGCTTGCGGACAAGCAAAGATTAATTTTGGGGGAATTGATATATTGCGTCTTTAACTCTTTCTAACCTTTGTTTTCAACTATTTTTTGAGTCTTTTAGTGTCATTTTAGAGTCTTAACAGGTACAAACACGTTGGGGTATGGATTTGAGTTTCAAGATGAAGTTATGAGCAAGATTGTGGAGAAAAGATGATTTTAGTATGGATCGATCGATGCATGATTACCCAAGATAGTTTGCTGGACATTTGCAGATCGACCTGCACGAGACAGAACAAAGTTGCTACATTCGGATCGATCGATCAACCTTTGGATCGATCGATCCATGTGCGGATCGATCAATCCACTTATGGATCGATCGATCCGTGATCGTTCGAGTGCCATTTTTTGAAACTTGTCAATCATCAGACTGACAAGAACTTACCTTATTTTGGTGGATGCTGCACGAAACCCTTCAATATAAAGTTATTTCTGAGCCTCCACAACAGTTTAAGCTGATTTTTATTATCTCTTTTTAGATCTAAACACTTGGTTCCATTGTTCTTCATTTTGTTCTTGAGATTTTGTGAGTTTCTCTTGGAGATCTCCTTGAAGGCTGTCATCTTCCATTCATTCCTTGCATTCCCTACTGTTGAGAAGTATTCTTGAACCCTTGTATCTTTACATTTTCATATTTTTATCATTAATAAAGTATTATTCAATATTTTTGTGTTCTTGATTATGTTCTTCATTACATATTGTTTTCTTGTTAGTTTAGTCATGAGTGAGTAGTTAGGTTGTTAGACCTGTTAAGTTAGTAACTGGATGTAAATAGGTAGATGTGTAGAGAATTCCCTCCTAATAAAACCTTAAAGCCTAAACTAGAATTGATCACCTAGTCTCTGTTCACAGGACTCCCTATTAAACGAAAGTGTAGTAGGAATCCTGAAACCTAATTAGGAGAGCAGATTGTCCTCAACCAATGAAAGTTGATGCTAAGGCAAGTTGTGAACAAATCAAATCTGCTCTAGTAAAGCTCTCTAGCTAGTTTAAATCCAAATGAAAGTTTAGGCATTTAAGTAGTTAAGAGAAGTGATTGTTACCACAAAAGTGGATCAATCTATAATTATATTTGAGTTTGAATTGAGTAAAATTAGAACCTGAATAAACATCCAGTTTAGTTTTAGACAATGCATTGATCATCCCTAGGTCTAGCTTTTTATTATTATTGAATTTAAAACCCATAGAAAAATTAGAAACCTATACAAAAACCCTTCAAATATTCGGTTTAGCTTGATTATATAATTTGATAGGTTACAGTGTAATTGCTGGGATTTGTGGATTCGATCCTTCATTACTACTTTGATGCATTGTAGTTGCCAAGGTCTTATTAAGTAAAGTTGACAACTTATTATCATGAAAAAGGAACCAACAACAACAAGTTGTTGGTATATGAGATTACAACTCAGATGGAGTAGATAATGAATACCACCTCGATGCCTTTAGTCATAAACTTGAAAAGAGGGAACAAGAGAGAAACAAAGGCGGTTAAATTTCGATTATGCAGAGAGAAACATGGGCGATTAAGTTTCGTTTATGGAGAGAGAAACATAGGAGATTAAGTTAATTTCGATTATGGAGAAAATCACTTGGGTAGGTAAAGATCTGGACATGCAAAAGAAGCTTGTAAATCAGGACGAAGAGCTAAACTTGATCACGAATAAGAGACAAGTCTTAAACCTTGAGATCACTAATACTAGTAATGAATATTAGATTAAGGTCATTGATCAGTTTTGTTAATATGTATCCAACAGTTCTGATGGGGATTTAGTTTTCACCCAAAATAGGTCCTGCAAGCGCACAGGTCTCGCAGTAGTACTTAGGGATCGTATCCACAGGGAGCAAAGTGTACGCAGTAGCACGTCCAAGTTCACTCAAGCTAAGAAGCAAATAAGAGATGGTTTTGGTTTTTGGTCGATCGACAGTTGCGTCTTTCGGTCTATTGCAGATAATGTGTTCGATCGATTGATGCCTGTAAATGCTGAAACGAAATAAAACGTGAGATTAATCAAATATTAAAGGCGTCATGTAGTCAGGCAATGCACCAGAGGGTCACGGCTGGAATTATTCAGGGTAGTGGCTTGTGTAAATATCCTAGTTAAGCTATATAGTTAATATCACTATTAACTGACTATTCTTATGGTCAAGCTTAGCCAGTCTAGTTTGATTGGTATCCGGGTTAACTCTAACATATATCTTTTCAGAAAGAGAACCTATGGGCTGATCAACCAACCAATCTAGGCATTAAGTTCAGGAAATTAAATTCTACTAAACTATATATAGTAAAGCTTTCACTATCAAGTTCTGGATCTCTTACTCTAAGTGGTGTATTGGTAGCAGATTTATCCTATGATTGAATTAAGATCTGATATGAAAGTAGATTATTAACTAGTCATTATACAACCCTATTGCCTATAGATCTAACCATGATTCATCCTAGCAAAGCTTTATTCCTAGCAAGAAAACTACTCAATCATGCCAAAGACAAACATAATGACAATGAAAATTGCTATTATATAAATCAAGAGGGTTCAAAATAACTTCTCTGGAGTGCAGAGATTACGAAATTCGTCCTTGAAAGCAATGATCAAAGCATAATAAAAGAAAAGAACAATGAAAAGAAATTATAAACCTTTAAGCCCGGATGCCTGGAAACTTTGTGAAGTGGTATGTTTTTCTCTGGCTTTACTCGTCTGTATTTATAGGGGAAAGGGTTGAGTAGTTGGTCGAGATAAATCAAGAAGAGGATTTGGATAGGATTCCAAATATTTTTGTCTCTCCTGCTCCGGTCGATCTATCAATATTATTACAATCGATCGACCAGTATCTGAAACACGTCTTCTGAAGATTCAATATCTTCTGTGATTATCTCCAACATATTATGATATCTCCCTGAATGCAACAGTCCTTATCAGAATTTGTTCTTGAAGCTTCCTTGGATTATTGTGCTTTGATTGATCGGTGGATCCCTCCTCCGGTCGATTGGGCCTTCATCTTATACGGGCTTCTGGATACATCTTCAATGATTTGGGCTTAACTTCTTATTCCGGAGGGCAAATGAATTGATTCCAAGCCCAAGTGACAGCTAACTCACATTTGATAGTCTTAACTCCCCACCTCAATCCAAAACAAACATATCCTTCATCGGGGCCTGGACTTCTGATGTTGATTTTTTGGACTTCATAGAAAATGCATTATTTTCACAAAAACACTTTGCAAACAGAGAAATGTGAAATCGAGTGGTTTATGTTTCAAATCAAATAGCTTCTTCATGAAAAGCACCAAAAATCTATATCAAAAGTGGCAAAATATCATCCCTATCAAATCCCCCTGACTTAGCTTTATCCGTCCTCGAACAAACAATATGCTAAGAAAGGAAAATAAGTTTGAAAAGTTAGGAACTCGCTTACTTATACCACAACTTAGAGGCTGCAACTTCGTGATGATCATCTCGACAATCCTACATAAACGCTCTCATCTCATACTCCCACCACAAATCTCCCAACAAAATCTTAACTTGCAAATACCCTAACTGCACCAAAATTTGACTCTCTACATTCATTAATTACTTTGTGTGCTTTCTTATCGGAGACTATCAACTAGGTAAAAGAGGCTAGGTTTGTAATGTGAGGAGAGTAATATTTAGAGGTGGGGCTAATGTGTTTAGGGGTTACCGTACTAAAGAGAAATGCGATATGTTTGCAAAAAAACAAGAGAGATCGGACCGCTTGATGGCACAGCTCCCCAATCACTCTCTTCTTAGCTCGGCTCGTTCCTCCCCTAGGCTTAGATTTTTTTAAGGGAATATAAAGTCTTCTCGAACATCCTTGGACTCCTTTAAATGTTTTCCACCTTTCTCCATCTTTGATCCCTGATTTCGATGGCCTATTTGCTAAACAAGTATGGATCATAAAGCTTTGATTTTTTCTTTTTCTTTTTCAAAAGCTTTCACCATATACAGAAAGGCACAAATTTTACCTTAATTTTGATGAAGTTTTACCAGGGAAATCAGTCTTGAAACATTCTCTTTAAATCTCCATGCGTATATTAAGATCGCATCATGCTTTTCCGCCAGTCTTCACGAGTGATTGAAAAATTGCGTTGGTCTCATCTCTCCGGCCGTTTTACACATACTGCATATAAGACAAGAAAAGAAAAGAGACTGTGTGTCGCTTGAAAAGAGGTTAGGTTTATGGGTGTGGTACCAACTAAAAGTGAGTTGGCCATTCATGATCAGCAAGAGAGTGGTAAAGTGGATAAGAAGTCCTGGATGTATTTAGTTTTCCTAATCTAACACCTCCAGCAAGAAAGATTTATAGTCCGGTTTAGGTTCAAATAAGATAGAGTAAAAAATCAGATTCGTTAATGTATGTCCAAACCGAGATATGCTGGGGAAGCTTGAGTATGGTGTTTTTGAAACAAGTGCCTCGGGGCAGTCTTGTAAAGATGGCCACTAGGCCACAAAAACCTGCTGTGAGTAAGGTCTTTATTCCAGACCTAGGTTGACTTAATAAAACACTTTTGACTCGATTAATTTTTTTAAAATGGGTGCAAAAATTGCGTCAAAAGAAACAAACGAGTTAGATAACGTGCAATAACCCCCCAGACTTGAATAACATTGTCCTCGATGTTGACAAGCTGCAAGAGTAAAATGGGAATTGAAATGGATTGAAATAGGAATGGAAGATGGATTTTACCTTGTCATCTTCGAATGGATCGAATGACCTTCTTTTTATAATTGGAAATGAAAGGACTTTACATGGAATATGAGAAGATTTGTACCTGACGACATCAGTATATCATCATCTGTCGTGTTGAATTGAGGAAGTGTTCATCATTCTGAGTCTTCATCGATCGATACAGTCATCCATCGATCGAATCACAGTGTGATTCTCCTGATTTTTTACTCTCTCTCGATTAGTGTTGAAGTGCACACCATTCTCCTGGATCACCAGTTGATTCGAATCAGTGGCCTCTGGCTTTCCATTGAAACAGTGAAATGAAGCTTATGAACTGCATGTGATTGATCGAATGCTGCAGAGGCTGTCGATCGATTCTGCATCCTCGTGGTTGAATCTTTGAATCCTATCTCCTGAGACACGAACAAAAACATTAAAAGAAAACCTAATCTAAGACGTACCAGTGGGTTGCCTCCCACTCAACGCTTTTGTTTAGAGTCGGTTAGCTTGACATGGATAGAGGTTTTTAGTCCTCCGGTGGGTGGTCGGAAGGTTGTGGTTCCTCCTTCTTCTTGGTGTCATCTCCTTGAGGGTCAGGCTCTTTGCGCTTGGCACTCTCAGCAGTGAGGCTCCTTGTGGGGAAACAATCTACCCACATGTATCTCTTGGTGAGGGCCGTTAGCTCTCGGCGCCTTAGCTCTCTTACTCCATGAGCATCATTTGGGACCACCATTTTGATTGTGGAATATGGCTTGGTGCGTCCTTTTTTTTTCCTTTCCTGGTTAACAAGATTCCTTCTTGGCTCGTGGGATTTCTCCTTCCCCTTGCTTAGCTTTAACGGGTCATTTCCAGGGTCATGAACTTTTCTCCTCCCGATGTAAGTCATTACCTTGATGCAAGAACTCGGTAGTGATGGATAGTAGACATTGGGGTTGATTCTTCCAAAGTTCATTCTGCTATTTGGTAAATCAATGACTGCCCTAACGATTGCGAGAAATCCTCTTCCAAAAATTAGCGAGCCTGCTTCCCTCGCATCAATTATATGAAAATCTATGGGTACCGTTGCTGAGCCAATCTGCAGCTTGACATTGTATGCTATCCCCTTGGGGATTCTTGAGTGTGAGTCTTCGCACACTTGTGATGAGTTGGAATGGACCAAGTCTAAGAGCCTATATTGCGTGCAACATTTGAAGACATAACGTTCACATTAGAGCCGGTATCGCAAAGTGAATTTAGGAAGTTGAAACCTGCTATTTTGCAAGGGAAAACAAATTTTTCAGGGTCCTCCTCCATAGGTAATGTCTTTGGTTGGGTCATAGGATAGTTGATTTTGTTCCTTCCTGAAACAATGTCACCGTTCTCGATGTTGTTGTCAGAGTCCAAAGATTCTTCTTCTATCATCATGTATGGATACGGTACAAGGACTTCTTCGATAGCATTGCAAAAAGCTTTAGGGTTCTCCTATGGTTTTCTTGGAAACACACAATTCTGGCACTTCATTGCCTCCGCTGTTTGAGGAATTTGCACCTCACCTTTTTCATGTGAAGTGACACAGCCTCGAACTTCCCATTAAGGTCTTGATTCACACCATTTATTCTCTCTTCAATGGCTTTCCCTTGACTCTCCTGTCTGGCCATGATCTGCTGGAGTATCCTCTCGGTTTTTGAGTCTTGAGGTGGGATTGGCTCCGATGCTCTAGCCTGAAAATTACCAAAAGAAGGCCTTTGCTGGAAATTATTTCTGGTGGGATTAGTGCCTCTACCATAATTACCTCGCTGGATATTTCCAGAATTGAACTCTCCTCCTCGGGTGTAAGAATTAAATAAAGGTTTCTCCTAGGAAGGGTAGTGTTGGTCTTGGGGATTCTCCACAATAGGGTTCCTCAAAGAGAGGTTATTATTAAAATTATTAATAATAACCTTGAGTTCCAACATAGTTTACTTCTTCCTCATATTCATCACCCATTGTTGGGCAGGCATTGTTGTTAATCATAGCTTCACAAGAGTTCACTGCCCTTTGTTGGGTTTTTAGGATTTGGCTCATCATTCCTCGGAGCTCGGTTATCTGTTTGGACTCCACCTCATTTGTAGGTATGAACCTATCAAATTCAGTTGAGTTGTTGCTTTCACTTGCAGCTAAATTCTCGTTGAGAGCTTGACCTTCCTTAACGGTCTTAGTGGTGAAGTCACCATTGCTAGCTGTATCAAGAGACAATTGACATTTTGGCTTTATGCCTCTGTAAAAAGTACACAAGAGGTTAGCTTCGTCAAAACCATGATGGGGGCAGTCCCTCATGTAACCTTTAAATCTTTCCCAAGCATCGAAGAAACTTTCAACAAGAACTTGTTTAAAGCCTTGTATCTTGTTCCTTACCTGATTTGAGTGGGACTTAGTATAGAAATGTTTAAGGAAAACTGACTTACGACCTTCCCATGTAGTGATTGACTCTGGTGGTAAAGTTTTTAGCCATTGGTGGGCTTTGTCGGCTAAGGAGAATTGGAAGAGCTTACACTTGAAGTAGTCGGTGGGAACTCCATTTTGTCTTGTGGTGGTACAAATTTCTTCAAAGAAATTGATGTGTCCATTGGATGCTCATGGGCATTGCTATGGAACTGGTTCTATTTCACCAAACCTATGGGATGATCAACTAATCAATCTAGGCATTAAGTTCAGGAAATCAAATTCTACTAAACTATAGCTGGTAAAGCTTTCACTATCAATTCAGGATCTCTTACTCTAAGTGGTGTATTAGTAGTAGGTTTATCCTATGATTATATTAAGATCTAATATGAAAGTAAGCTTATCAACTAGTCATTATACAACCCTATTGCCTATCTACCTAACCATGATTCATCCTACCAAAGCCCTATTCCTAACTAGAAAACTACTCAATCATGCCAAAGACAAACATAATGACAATGAAAATTGCTTTTATATAAACCAAGAGGGTTCAAAATAGCTTCTCTGGAGTGCAGATATTACAAAATTCGGCCTTGAAAGCAATGATCAAAGCAGAACAAAAGAAAAGAACAATGAAAAGAAACTATAAACAATTAAGCATGGATGCCTAGAAACTTTGTGAAGTGGTGTGTTTTTCTCTGACTTCAGTCGTCTGTATTTATAGGGGAGAGGGTCCAGCAGTTGGTCGAGATAAATCAGGAAGAGGATTTGGATAGGAATCCAAATATTTGTGTCATCCTGCTCCGGTCGATCGATCAATATTATTATAATCGATCGACCAGTATCTGAAATGCGTCTTCTAAAGATTCAGTATCTTCTGTGATTATCTCCAACATATTATTATATCTCCCCGAATGCAACGGTCCTTATCTGAATTTGTTCTTGAAGCTTCCTTGCATTATTATGCTTTGATCGATCAGTGGGCCTCTCCTCCGGTCGATTGGGCCTTCATCTTATATGGAACTCTGGATACATCTTTAATAATTTGAGCTTAACTTCTTATTCCTGAGGGCAAACGACTTGATTCCAAGCCCATGTGACCGCTAACTCACGTGGCTTTATTGTCTTAACTCCTCACTTCAATTCAAAACAAACATCTCATTCATCTGGGCCTGGACTTCTGGTGTTGATTGTTGGACTTGATAGAAAATACCTATTTGTGACCTAAAATGCATTATTTTCACAAAAAACACTTTACAAACAGAGAAATGTGAAATCCAGAGGTTTATGTTTCAAATCAAATAGTTTCTTCATGAAAGGCACCAATAATCTATATCGAAAAGTGGCAAAATATCATCCCTATCAAGTTCCCATGACAAGATAATACACTTGTCTTGTCGAAGGGAAGTATAAAAAGGTACATGTAAAAAGGAGAGGCGACTAGAAACATACATTTCACTTATCAGTACACAAGAGGTATATGACCAATGTGCACTTGAACCACGTGCACCACCTAATCTTGCTTCAATATAAATAACTATGACATCTGAGTCTATGCAACACATCTTTCTTGGTATAAAAAAGGTGAAACTAATTATCTGATTCAATATTTTTAAATCAAATACTTTGTTTTTAAATTGTCTATTTCAAGTATAATGCATTTGTTATGTCCCATGAATGCTCATAAAAGGAATATGAGCCATGGAGAAGCATAAGTACTTAGGATAAGTAACATCAAAGAGAAGCCTCGAGGTTCATCCCTAAAACCAGGGACGACATGAAAATAGCTGAAGTTGCGCTGAACACATTGGCAATCAAAGAAAATCCTCCAGATTTTCATCAGCCTCAATCCATCCGCAGAGAACCCAAACAAATAATCATGAGTGGAATTGGATATTTCACTAGAGACAATACAATAATGATTCATGGTCTAGGAGAAGTACTCACGAGTTCTATTCAAATCAAGGAGACTCAATCAGACACATAAATTAAATAGGAGCAACACTTAAGCAGAAAGGAAAAACAAAGTAAGAACAAAACTGTGAAGCATCTCAACTTTCTCGTGAAGTGATTCAAAGCTAAGTGTGATATTTCCTCTATCCAATATAATTTTGAGTCTGAGAAACTAAACAACTTAGAATTGGTGCAACTGAGTAGTATTGTTTTTTCATATCGTAAATTTAGACATGATCAAAGCAAAGAAACACATAGATAAAGTAAATTTCATAACGAGATATAACAAGAGTTCAAAAAACTTTTCAATAGGTTCAGAGATGAGATCACCACCCTAAAGATTACAAGAGCAAAAAGCCAAAACTAGGATAGATAATAAAGCGTGACTTAAAAAATGGTAAAACAAATCTATTTATATCTTTAGCTTGGATAAGGAAACTCGGTATTTTCCCTTTTTTATGGGGATTTCCAAACATCTTGACATGCAGTAGGAGGGATCGATCGATCCCTAACTGATTGATAAATTTGTGCTCCATCGATTGATTGCTTGCTTGCTTCTTGCTTGATTGAATTGTTGTTCGTTTTAATGGATCGATCAGTCTCTTTATGGATCGATTGATCCTTGCCTAAATCCATTGTTTCTTCATGTTTTTCTCCAGTTCTTCAATCTTAAACCCTAATCTTCATCCCAACGCGTTTTAAACCTAAAATACTCTAAGAATAACAAAAGACTTGAAAAACACTTGACAACGAATGTTAGAATCTTTTAAAAACATAATACATCAATTACTTTATGTCGAATGATATGATTGTGGCTTGAAAAGATAAGGAGCATATTTCAGTCTTAAAATCTCAAATCAATGCCAAGTTCAAGATGAAGGACCTTGGAGAAGCACTAAAGATACATGGGATAGAAACTATACAGGGAAAATTATACCTGAGAAACTTCAGAATGGATCAGTCAAAGAGTGTTGATATACCAAATGGAGTTCATTTAAAACTGTCTGCTTCCATTGAAGATCAATCACTCAAGGATGCAAAGTTTAAGAGAGCTATTCCATACTGCAACAGAGTGGGGTCTTTGATGTACAATATGATTGGAACCATGCCTGATTTAGCTTATCTTGTGGGTGTCATCAGTATGTACATAAGTAATCGGAGTAAGGAGAATTGTAATGCATGTAGGTGTTGAGATATGTCAGAGAGTTATCAAAGACAAGTTTGTTGTTCAGAAGAGGATCATATATCAGATTTTGTGGTTTTGGTGACTCAAACTTTGCTGCTGATTTGGACAAAAGAAGGTCACTAACAAGTTTTGGGTTTATAGCTGGAGGTTGCATCATCGGTTGGAAGTCTACTTTGTAGAAGATTGTTGCTCTGTCAACCACATAACCTGAATACATATCGCTCACAGAGGCTACAAAATAAGCGGTGTCGTTAAAAGCCTTGAGTGGTGAATTTCTTTAATTACAAGTGAGTATTTGAGATATTTATGACTCTTAATAGGGGTGATTTTTTTAGTATAGATTTTCGGTGCCTTTTTTTTAAAGAAACCATTTGATTTAAGACTAAAACTATGGAATTTCACATTTCTTTGTTTCAAAAGTGTTTTTTTTTTTGTGAAAATAAGGCTTTTTAGGTCGGAAATGGGCATTTTCTACCAAATTCAGCAATTCAGCATCAGAAGTCCAGACCCGGATGAAGAAGATGTTTAATTTGGAATGAAATGAGTAGTTAAAACAAGCAAGCCACGTGAGTCAGCTATCACATTGACTTGGAATCGAACAATTTAACCTCGAGAGCAAGGAGTTAAGCCCAGATCTTTAAAGAGATGTCAAAATGAAGCACATTGGTGGTGGAGGCCCAATCGATTGATGGAGCCCATGTAATTCGATCGACGAGGCCTATGTATTTTCTAGAAACTTCCAGAAGGATATCAGATAAAGACCGTTGCCATTTAGGAGTTATCATAAATGTGTGGGTAAAATCACACAATCACTATTTGTTCGAGGTTCTTTAACGAAGGACTCGACACAAAGAGCGGACACAAACAGAAAGAGCTAGCAAAGGAGGCTTTGTATTGATTAGAGGTAAAAAGACTTTCTTAGCGTAAGCTTTTAGGGTTCTTAAGCCAGAAAGAGATGATCTACAAAGTCTAACCCAGCGAAGTATTTATATACGACTATGCCGACTTATTCCTAGGTTAATTCTTCCTAAATCTTCTCGTATTTATCTTTGCCTTTCCATTTTCCCAATGTCGGCCTCGCCTTTATCTCGTGACCGGGCCTCGGCCTTACCATTGCATGGGCCCGAACAACTTCTAAGTGACTTCGCCTTCGAGCCCAATCGAAGTCTCCGCCTTCGAGCCCAATCGAAGTCTCCGCCTTCGAGACCGATGACGTCCTCTCCTTTATCCATCATGAGCACTTCGCCATTTTGATCATGCCATAACGGCGAG
>OVAP01001282.1:0-23293 GCA_900406295.1 Aurinia saxatilis | reverse complement strand
ATTTGTAATTTTATTTTGTTCTTTGTTAATTTCAAGTGTGACAAGATATTTCAAATAATTTTGTCATCTTGGATTAGAGCATCTCCAACCATTATACCAAATTTGGTGTTTTAGTGTTTTTTTATTTCCAATCACAACATCAAATGTCATATTAAAAATAATATTTTTTGTTATTATATTATTAAATCTGAATATTTTTTTTTATATAGTTTTGGTAAATACAAATCATTTTGATAATTGATTACTAAAGTAATTGANAAATCATTTTGATAATTGATTACTAAAGTAATTGAACTTTGACACTTAATTATAATATTTTTATCCATCATTTATAATATCATTAAATCGGATGGGAAAGTCAAGTTGATGGTACATCACTTACCCATTTAATTATAATCAATTTGCATAATAATGATTTATATACAATTACCATCACAAGTAAATTTTTATTAAAATTAGTATTAATTATAACTAAAAATTCATACAATTAAAACTGCAACATATAAACAATATTTACTATAAATTAGTTTTGTAGTTACATGTTTTAATCAATTGATAAACACTAATTTCATTATATTATTAAATGAAAACAAAAAAAAAAAAAATTAATATATAGTGCGATGAACAGTATCACACTAGATATAATGTAATATTATTTATGAAATACCAAATATCTGATGTTATGCACTCTGATTAAAGTAGTTTTAACAGCAAATTTGGTGTTATAGAGTTTTATTGGAAATGGTCGTAGTGATTATATTGTCCAAACTGTACTCTCATACTTTTTTTTTATCCTCCGAAATACAAGATTTTGGCTTCACTAGAATGTAAAAAAGTGTTATGAGACCTTCAATGAGAATTTGGAAAATATCAAGGTCTTTTAGTTGAATACGCCAATCATTATGTGAACTACAATGCCACTCGTAGAGTGAGACAAACTCCACAAAGATTCTCCTAGAAGTTAATCAAAACGTACATCAACATCATTACCATCAAATTAAAAGGGAGATCCTAAATAAAATTATTATAGTTTAATATGTTTAGGGATATGTCTAAGAATAAGAAAACGAATCCAATGAGAAAGTAGATACTATTTGCAAACTTAGGGTATAAGTCACAAGAACAAACGAATAATAAGAGGAAACTTGTGTCACAAAGATTAAAGAGTTAAAGGTAAATGAAACCAAATTGCCAATTATGAAGTGCCACGTATACAGAAACGGAGGGGGAGAGTGTAACGGTGACGATGGTGGGCTAAAGTGACAGACGTCATTATGAGAGACCGCGTGGCATCATTACTCTCACCAAATGCCTCTTTTTCTGTTTATCTGATCAATTCTTTTATCAAGTGGACCCTAATCATTACGTGGATATATATGTTTTAGGTTCGACTCTTTTCCGTTTTTTTGGATTTTAGCTCATCCATTTGGATAATACTATATAATGAACCGATGTTATTATTTTACTCTCTTTTCATTGTCACAATTTCACTAGTTTTTCCCCATCAGATATTTCAGTTTGGTAAACATTTAAATTTTTTTTTTTTTTTTTTTTTTTGTCGACCATTTTAACTTAAATATCGTGAAATCAAATGTTAAGATATTTGGTTAATAAAGTCAGGAACATATCTGAAACAAAGTACAAAACTTTTGTAAACCGTATAATATTTATGTAGCTGATTGAATAATCTAGTAATAGACAATAAAAATTTAAATGATCAACGATTAGAGGAGATTGGTTGCTCTGACTACTACTTTTTAACTTTCAGTAGCTCCAAGTAAATAAAAGGAAGAAGGACTCTTTCCAGCTGGAGTCTCAATCCGTAGCACGAGGCTCTGTAACGGTCCAAAATTCCAGCTGTATAGCATAACTACTCCTACGGCGCACATTAACCTCACTCAACTGTAACCTACGCACCGCGCACTCTAGCATGACCGTTATTCCAGCGCCGGTTAGGCAAATTCAGTTTCATCTCTATCCAATTTGTTATAACGGAAACGCGATTCCCAATTTTTTTAGTTTGAACGAACAAATTCGACATGCAATTGAATCTACACGACGACGAAAACTTTAACTAGAAATCGGCGGTTTTCCGGTGAGAAGTTCGGCGACGAGGAAGTGATTTCGCCGTATAGCTTTCTGTCTCTTGCAGGTTCCTTATGCTACTACGGATTGCTAATGCGTCGGCTCTTATAAACCCAGAGATATCGCCGTTTTCGTCTTCGGATTCGCCTATTGGAGAACAAATACAAAATCAATCAGAATTAAAATTCCAGATTAGCAGAGATCGGAATGCTAATGTACGTACCTAGATGCTTTGAAGGACGCATGAATCCGTTAAACTGAGCCAAATCTGAGGATCAAAAAAAGAATTAAAAATTCAATCGTCAGATTCTGGATGGGAGAAAGTAGGACGAACCTGATTGCGATGGAGCGTGAGAAGATAAGTAGAGTATGATGAAGCAGAAGAGAATAAGAAGGGGAATAAAGTGAACGAGCTTCTCTTGCTTCTGATTACTCGTCGTTGCTTGGAGAGATAACCGTCGCGGTTTAAAGTCGTGATCCTCGTAATCTACGGCGGACGACGAAGAAGGAGGAGGAGATGAAGAGGAGGATGATTCTTTCCGTTTCAGGTCACCGATATCATAGGTATCGTCTCTCCGTCCTCCATAGCTATAAAGCTTCGAAGCGGATGATGAGTCTACTGATAATCTCTGCATCGCCGACAGAGAGAGAAAGGAAGGAGGAGAGAGAGAGATGTTTGTTTGTGAAGAAGAAGGTATCAAACGAATAAATAAATAAATAGTAGTGACTAGAGTACCCGAACACATAATTATGACATTATATTTGGAAATTATTACTCTGAAATTACTCATTCACTTTGTAATCTAAATATTAACTAGCTCAGGACAAAAATAAATAAATATCAACTAGCTTTTAGTGTTAAAAATAAAAACTAGCTTTTACAGAAATACATTGAGAATTCATATGGTTTAATCTGTTACAAAACAATAATATGAAAAAATCTGTCAATATTATAAATCACTATATAGTGATACGTTATCATCTTCGTGTTGAAGTAGTGGATACCAAATTAAGATTGACTGATATTTATTGTAAGGTGGGTGGATCTTGGATAGATTCGTATGTAATCTAGGGTATGGGGTGGATATGTTGTTATGGAACATATCATAGTCTTTCTAGGCGGAAGCGGCATCCAACAAAGTTTATCACCTCTACATTATGAGTATGAGGCTCTTAACAAAGCGATGACAGTTATCTTTGAGCGCGGGATCCAATGTTCTCGTTTTCTTACTGATTATTCAGAATTGGTGAAGATAATCCAAGAACCAAATAAATGGTCGGCTATTGATACCTTACTAGATGATTTCAAGGTCCTCTGTAAGTTGTTCCCAGACTTCTCCTTACACCACCTTTGACGTCAGTCCAATCTCCAAGTAGACAATTTGGCATGATCGACACAAATTCGTTCTTTTGAATTTGATTATGTACACATTATATTCCTCCAGTTTGGATAACCAATCTGAATTTATTAAAAAGAAAGGAAAATAAAGAGTACAACTAGAAGCAGCGGATTAAACGAACCTAAGCCCAGAGCCAGGCAAAACACTTTGCCGGAATCTAAACGAAACAAGTTAAACACAAAAACAAGACCCAGGGAAACATTTAAGCAAACCAAATGATTTCAGGGGACTTTCTAAAAAGTTTGGACCTAAGAGCTAACCCTCTTGAAGAAACCTCCTATGATAACTTGAAGCTACCTCACAATTAAAATCAAAGCTTCAAACTCTGAATTGGGAATACAATAAGAGAGATCACAACTGAAACCATTTAAACTCGACTTCGAAAAAGGCATGGAAAGACCAGAAAGAAGCTTATATTGAAGACAAACCTCGATCCCACCTGATTTGTACAGACAAGGAGCGCAACGCTATCTTCTCAGAAGAACTTACCGTCAGAGGAGGACCTTGATCGAGACCGGGAAGACATGAAGCATCACCAAAGGGAACCAAAACTTTAGAAAAGTCACAACAACCAAATCCTTCAACACACCTAACATGCAACCGGTTCAAGATTTTGGCCTAGCTTGTTGACAAAAACGACTTCAGAAGACCAGAGTTTCCAATTGAAAGTAATCCTAGAATAAGATCTCGGACCGTCGTCTCCATCATCGTCAGATCCACTCCCGCATCGAAATCTTCGAAAACTTCTGAACCGAGAAAAAGAAAACGAAAACAGAAACTAAAGCCAAGGGGGGAATCAGTTTCGGCATTTAGGGAGCGGCTGGAGCCGATCCGAGTCTAATCAATAGTTTTTTGAGCTTTGGTTCTGAGATCTAGAGAGAGAAGAAAGAGTGTCTCTCCTTCTGCTTTTTGATCGGAGGTTGCACAAGGCATTCCGAATTATTAACCAATCTAGATGACTCTATTTGAAATATTAATATTTGGTTGATAAATAAATACATACACACGCACACATATATTTAACATTTTTATGTTTTTTTAATCAATAACATAAAGTAACCCTCATATTAGTTGATTAAGCCAAACCGGAGGACAATCGTTTATATTAATCAAATTAGCACTGTGACATCTGGCACCACGAGCCAGGTTGTCAGCCTTGGTATTCAAATCACGTGGGATCGAGAGGAGATGGAAAAGAATTTCGCTTGTAGACTTGGAAACGCTTCGAGATAAGTATTGAAAGTTGGCCAAGCAGAAGGAGATGAGGTCATCTTCACTACTTCCGTCGAATCCTTTAAAAATGTAACTTCGAGCTTATGGTGGAAAATCATGCACTCCATAACCCATATTAGAGTATCAAACGCACAGGAAAGTGGAGAGATAATTAGCCGTAAATTCTGACACCCCATAAAGATTATCATCTGGTCATGGTGACATGTCCAACCGATACCTAATACACGAGTTTTAACCCTAGTATTAACTGTTCACAAAAAATGCGTTGTAATAATTAGGGATCGAATCCACGAAGACCAAGTGTTTACACAACCAATTTTGAGATTTTCAATTAAGGTAAGACAAAAGGGTTTTAAGCAACTAATTTAATACAATAAACATGCAAATTATCATGGGTTTAAATTAATTAAAACAAATGTTAGGCCTTGGGAACTTCCGAGAAGAATCCAATTTGTTCCCAAAATCGCCTAAGTGTGGAACGACACTATGAAGGTGTCGCTCGACACCAGTCATAAAATCAGACACAAACGATTTATAGAACATGAACAAACAATCAAGCAAACCAACTTTCGTTTCAAATACTAATTTAATTTAATTTCTAGTTAATTAAATTTCTTTGCGAATTTTAGAGAATTAAATTAGCAATAAAAACCTATTCAATTGNGATTTTGCGTGGAAACCGGCCCTCGCAAACGACGTGCTTTCTTGTAGTGTCCTAAGACGACGAGTCCTCAATCTTATCGTCAATTCTATTTTTGTAACCTCTACGACATTGCTTGATTTAAGAGACATGATCAAACCCTAGAAACGCCTTTCAATTCCATATTTTCTGACAATCAGAACTCGGAAGCTGTAATGGCGAAAGCTGTTGTTGATCTTCTCAATCATTTATAAACTTGTGAACCCCGAAGTATGCTCATCCACCAAAAGCCCAAAACCAGAAACCTATCCGAAATTTGTACCCGAAAATTTGAAAAAAGCATAGTGCAAGATTATAAGTAACTTTTTAAANGTTCACAAGTTTTCTAAACCAAATCTCTTTACGAATAAAAAACTTGCTCTCCTAAGACGACGAGTCCTCAATCTTATCGTCAATTCTATTTTTGTAACCTCTACGACATTGCTTGATTTAAGAGACATGATCAAACCCTAGAAACGCCTTTCAATTCCATATTTTCTGACAATCAGAACTCGGAAGCTGTAATGGCGAAAGCTGTTGTTGATCTTCTCAATCATTTATAAACTTGTGAACCCCGAAGTATGCTCATCCACCAAAAGCCCAAAACCAGAAACCTATCCGAAATTTGTACCCGAAAATTTGAAAAAAGCATAGTGCAAGATTATAAGTAACTTTTTAAAAAAAAAAGTTGTAGAATTTGTTTGTAAGCTACCACTTTTGAACATCTTCTTTTCAAAAATACCACTTTTGAGATATTTTCAAAACTACCATTATTTACCAAAGCTAATGTTTTTTACAATTGACAAATTTGTTAAGATTTAGGGTTTTAGGACTTAAGGTCTATTTAAATTATAGGGTTTAAGATTGAATTAGGGTTTCTAGGTTTTATGGTTTAGGGTTAATATTTCTAGAGTTAAGGTTTAATTTCAGTAACTATTTGGGTTTAATGTTTAAGGTTTAAAGTATAGATTTAAGGGGTTTAAGGTTTGTTTAAGGTGGAAAGATTTTTTAGGGTTTAGGATTTTAGGTTTTATGATTTTTAAATCATAAATCCTATATCCTAAACCTTAAAACTCTATAAATAAACTAAACTTAAATAGTGGCATTTAAAATTTTTTTACCTCACTCCCATAGTATTTTTGTAAAGTAGTACACAAAAATGGTATTTTTTGAAATTCTCCCATTTGTAATATCACAATAAACATGTAAAATCATTTCGGAAAGATAATTATATGGACAAAAACTGTTCTAGGACAAACATAATAAGTAAACAGACATAGACATGTTGTGTCAAAAATATATTTACAGCATAAAAAGTTAAAATCAAATTAATAAATATATTTTTTAAATACCATTTATGAACTTGAAAGTTTTTTTTTAAGATTCAAAACGCAAAAAATCCAAATTCTAATAAATATCATAATAACAAGTTCACAACGTTAAATAAACATATAATCTTAAAAATTAAAAATAATCTTTTTGGCATAAAGAAGGAATAAAAAATTATCGAAATTGAGATAAGTTATTGTTTATGAAAATAAATTTGGGGAATCTAGAAAATGACCATTTTGGGTGCACAATTTTTAAAATACCCCTCTTTTTGGCTATTTGAAAAATATATTAGTTTCAATCTAAATTATCATTTTTAATATTTTAAAAATATTCTATAATGTTTTGTAGAGTTTAGAATCTAGGGCTTAGGGTTAAAACCCTAAACCCTAAAATTCTAAACCCTAAAAAAGGTTTTAATCCTTAATAAATCCAAAACTCCTAAAATATAAACCCTAATACCTCAAACATAAACCCAAATAGTTTGTAAAGCACTAAACCCTAATCCTACAAGATTTAAACCCTAAATTAAATCTTAAATCAATCATAAATAAAAAATGGTATTTTGAAAGATAAATGGAGGTATTTTTTAAAGGGGTATTTCTTAAAATTTCTCAAATAAATTAGAGAAAATGTGAGATATGCCCCTTTCAATATGCCCATTTTTAAAAATACCCCTTTTTCTTTTCAAAAATACTCTTTTTGGATTTAGGGTTGATTTAAGGTTTAATTTAGGTCTTAAATCTTGTAGGATTAGGGTTTAATGTTTTACTAACTATTTTGGTTTATATTTGAGGGATTAGAGTTTATATATTAGGAGTTTTGGATTTATTAATGACTAAAATATTTTTTAGGGTTTAGAATTAAAATATTTGAGGTATTGGGGTTTAGAATTTCAATCTAAATCACCATTTTTAATATTTTAAAATATTCTGTAATGTTTTAAAATATTAAAAATGGTGATTTTTAGATTGAAATGTATATATTTTTCAAAAATAGCCGAAAATGGGTACTTGTTAGAAGGGTAGAGTAAAAATGGCATTTTATAAATTTTCCCAATAAATTATGTATCTTTTTCACATTTTCAGTGTTCACATTGTTGCTTACATTGTTAGTATTCACATTTCCTTTTTCTCCGAAACAAGATTGTTTTTTTTTTCAAATTTCTGACTCCTTTTCCATCGTTCTCCAAAGTGGCATTTACAACGTTCAAATATGTTTAAGCAACTTCATTAATTTCTTTGTATGCAACATCCCATCATTTGATAACATGGTGGACCGATTAAGTCAGATTTCTTGTTTCTCAAAAACAATTTATCTACACTAGCTTAGAAATAAAAAGAGTCAGGGTATATCCGCCTTAGATAACATGCCTAATAAAATCTTTCATTTCCTTGTTAGTGTAAAAAAACTTCTCACCATTTCTTCATTTTAATTTGTACAATAATTGTGGATCCAACCACATTGGTTGTTGGTGACCAGTCTCGGTTCTATCTTCAAACATACAATCTTGTTTTTGGATTTGTGAATGATCATTACGTCTTTAGTTGCAAACTAATCTTGATGTCTCTTTGTTGTGTGTAAAACTTTATATTGATTTATATGATTCTATATAATATCACAACGGTTTAGAGATAAGAGCATCAAGTTTCAAGCATAGTCCTTTGACTGTTGTTACGATACAACAAAAACATACAGATACATCTCACTGATCATCACCATTCAAAATTTAAATCTCCAGAAAACATTTGAGGCTTTAAGGTAACTTAGTTGCCTCTCTGGATTCATAAGCAGCATCGGCTGAAGAAGTATCTATATCGTTGAGACCCAACTCTTCGTTTTGCTCCCATGATCTCTCGTACTCTTCATCTGTAGTTCAAACATAAGACTTTGTTATTTGGATTTCATCAAATCCTAATTTAACAAGAATTAAATGCATACGAAATCAATGTCTGAATATAGCAGTTAGGGAAAACGAGGAACTTACATGTGAGCTGATGATCATCTTTTATATCATGTGTTACTGGTGAGATAAATGAGTTTGCTAATTCATCATCAAGAATCAAAGTCCACGGCTGTTCTAAGCTTAGGAGCTGCAAGAAAAGAAAACCATATCCATTAGAAAAACCAGTTCTCATTGCTTTGCTTTCTTTTGCACATCAAGAACATCACGACTAGGCTAATATTTAACAGAGAAATTCAATAAAGTGCTACCTTAGTGAGCCTGGATCCAAATTCTCTCCACTTGTTCTTTTTACTCTCATCCAGACTGTCACCAAAAGTGAATCCGTGAACTCTAGCTAGGCCTGTAAGATACCACACTTGGGTCAGTACCTAAGAGCTATAGTCCATCATTGGCAACAAAAATTCTCGAAAAGCAACTACCATCCAAACAACTATAGTGTTGTAAGCCAGAATATAGGATACTTGGATCAGCTATTTGACAAACTGACTTATGCCATTGTTTACTTAAATCACTAAAAAATGATTCAGACTTGACAAGGATAGAGGATAATGTTGAATGGTCATTCTCACTTTCTCTGATCTGTGTGACCAACCCTTCCACTGTTGTANAGTCCATCATTGGCAACAAAAATTCTCGAAAAGCAACTACCATCCAAACAACCATAGTGTTGTAAGCCAGAATATAGGATACTTGGATCAGCTATTTGACAACTGACTTATGCCATTGTTTACTTAAATCACTAAAAAATGATTCAGACTTGACAAGGATAGAGGATAATGTTGAATGGTCATTCTCACTTTCTCTGATCTGTGTGACCAACCCTTCCACTGTTGTAACCATTCCACCAAGTGTACCACCAGCTAGCTCCAGATCAAGTTCTGGGATTTTCACCGCTGCGGTGTCCGACTAATACAGGCAACAAACATTAGTAACATATGGAAGGTGTTGCTGCTCCAAATTTTTTGAAATATTCTAACTCATTCGCTAGCCTACATAGTGGTTCATAAGGTTCTCAACTATAGTCTAGCATTACCAAAGGACCAGAAAGATTAAACAAGCTGTTTTACTTAAGATCTCAAAATTTTGCCACTTACCTGACACTTTCTTAACACCTTCCACTATCTAGTTATGCTATTTTGTGTCAGCACATGAGGATAAACCATATTTAGCAGTGAGCTAAATCCATTGTCAAACCTTTACCCAACTTAAACTACATACGTTCTGTTAAAGTTCAATCAACGGCTTTCTGGAAATGCTTATACTTTATTCAGCTACTTTAAGATCCACAGCTCATCCCATCATGTTCAGAAGATATAGTTGGTGGACTATTACAATATACGAACTAACTGAAGCGAAAAACTAACCTTGATAACGTCTCGGCTAAGGTCAGCAATATTCCGCACAGAGAGAACAATTTTCTTTCCCTTTTCAGGAATTGCACCACCAGGCTTCAGCTGCCCGCGATTACTCGAAAAAGTTAATAAACTTTACCAGGCATATGTCTGTAAAATCTCAAACAAGATTAACCCAATGGAATCCAACCTCAGAATTGCGATAGCCACAATCCTCACATGTAGATGCCATGACAATAACCTCCTGAAAGTACGGGATTTCTATTTTCTGTCAAGTGGTAAACAACATCTAGGATTTCACTACCAAACAAAGATACAGAAAACATAGTGCAGAAAACCAAGGACTGGACAATTCCAAACATTAAAAGGATACTCGTCACGAACATCCGTGTCTCACACGGCTTCGTACATGCTCCGCAAGTTGAAGGGAAAGTCATCACCTGTTACAGAACAAATGTAAATATCCTATCACCATCACAGTTTTTTACTCCTAAAAATATAACCTTAGAACTGATTTTTTTTCNGCCATGACAATAACCTCCTGAAAGTACGGGATTTCTATTTTCTGTCAAGTGGTAAACAACATCTAGGATTTCACTACCAAACAAAGATACAGAAAACATAGTGCAGAAAACCAAGGACTGGACAATTCCAAACATTAAAAGGATACTCGTCACGAACATCCGTGTCTCACACGGCTTCGTACATGCTCCGCAAGTTGAAGGGAAAGTCATCACCTGTTACAGAACAAATGTAAATATCCTATCACCATCAAAGTTTTTTACTCCTAAAAATATAACCTTAGAACTGGTTTTTTTTTTTAGAGTGATCATAACCTTGATCAATTCAACAAAACTATTCCAAAATTTATAGAGTCATAAGTTACCTCTTCAGGCGCAGCGTATCTGAACAAGTTATCGGAAATGTCAGTACTATTACTCTGAGCAATGGCCCGATGACCAGCTGTTGCTCCGGTTGTTCCATGAGGTACATGAGTATTTCCAGCAGAAGGTGCACCGAGGCTTTCTTCTGATGGTCTAGCCTGCGATGGGTCAGCGAGATACCCAAGTGTTGCTTGTTGCTCTGGTGTTCGCTCATAGAATTTGATGGTTAAAGAGGGATCTGGTGATGGAGCATGTCTGTCATATTATAAACTTGTCATAAACAAATAATATACATAACCTCTCNCTTCAGGCGCAGCGTATCTGAACAAGTTATCGGAAATGTCAGTACTATTACTCTGAGCAATGGCCCGATGACCAGCTGTTGCTCCGGTTGTTCCATGAGGTACATGAGTATTTCCAGCAGAAGGTGCACCAAGGCTTTCTTCTGATGGTCTAGCCTGCGATGGGTCAGCGAGATACCCAAGTGTTGCTTGTTGCTCTGGTGTTCGCTCATAGAAATTGATGGTTAAAGAGGGATCTGGTGATGGAGCATGTCTGTCATATTATAAACTTGTCATAAACAAATAATAGAAACATAACCTCTCCTATANGTTAAAGAGGGATCTGGTGATGGAGCATGTCTGTCATATTATAAACTTGTCATAAACAAATAATATACATAACCTCTCCTATTTTTGGGTATTTCCAAATTTGAATATCCTTACGGGTTCTCTACAAAACTGTTTCCAGCAGGATCATCCAAAACGAAGGTGAAGGATGTCTCTGCTTTAGCACAGGCTCTCAGTTTAGACAAGAATTCGTCTATTGCTTCAGCAGTTTTAGGATCAACTTTCTGTGCCACCAAAATATATAATTTAAGATTCCTGACTTTAAAACAATAAACTGGGCATATAACTTAATGTTAAGCTTCCAGTCAGAATTTACCCTGCGTTCTTCTTGAAGGGTACTCAATTCATCGGCAGCCCGCGCTAATATCCCTTCCACCTGTAAATCAAACATAAAGGTGATCCGCTGACAAAAAACAGGAAAATAGGAAAGCCAAAAATCTGAAACGAAATTGCATAGTTCTGTAAGACTCCACTGAGAAAGCTAGCGGTTTTCCAGACATAGGGCTCTCATGGCGACCTTCCTAAAAACTATTTTCCAGGTTAAATATTCATTAAATGAACTGCTCATCTGTTATCATGATTCATGAGTAGACCAGACGAGTTTAAGGTTGTAGCAGAAATCAAATACCCCCAAAATGAATTCTCTATAACACGATGGTTAAGATATTAAGGACTTATATTAAGGACTTACAGTAGACAAACTTCCACGTTGGGCCTCTGGTGGAATTTCAAAATCCAGCTCAGGAATCTGAAAGCATATATTTGCAAACTACTGTCAGTTTCTAGCTTCAAATCAGTCCAGTTTCATAATATGAGAGGCAAGCTAATTCACAGTTTTTAAGAAGGTTAGGGGAAGCAATATCTTAAAGTATGAAGGTAGCAGCTCGCCTTTTCAAAATCAAGTATTTTGATTTGAAAAAAGCAATGGCATGTCCAGAATTAGCAAGACCACTCACCTTAATAGTGGCGGATTCAGATTTTACAACTTGCCGGTCAAATATCTGCATTTAGATAGAAATAAGAACTTAAAAACTTACCTTAAGGAGTGAGAGACAACTAAACACAGATATTTACGTTTCTTATAATAAGCATGGAGGGTAATTCCACCTCATGGTAAATGCATCTTCAAATGAAAAAACACAAAAATGAACAGCAAAGAAGATTTGAAACAATGTAATGACCTTCACATCGCCAGCTTGAACCTTCCAATGAGATTCCGAGAGCTTTCAGGAGTTTCCGATTCCGACGAAAATTCTCAACCGGGAATCGGACCTTGGGACAAGCTTCCGTTCTACCTAGATTTTAAGATATTATATTTGTAATCTTTTCTCGATTTATCCCGTTTAATATCAAGTTTTCCTATTATACCTTAGATTTTCTCCNAAGCATGGAGGGTAATTCCACCTCATGGTAAATGCATCTTCAAATGAAAAAAAACACAAAAATGAACAGCAAAGAAGATTTGAAACAATGTAATGACCTTCACATCGCCAGCTTGAACCTCTAGACGGTAACAGCATCCTCGGGGTTGAATCTCACCCGCAAACTGAACTTCATTATTCCTATATAATAGTTAAGGGATATAATTAAAGGCTTTATCTTTACAACTGAGAAGAACACGATCAAATTAGGTTTTTAAAGTTAAAAACTTAAAAGCATCTTAAACTCATCTTCTTTACCTTTCTCCACAATGCGGACACTCAAATGCAGATATTAAGACCTGCAACCAAAAGTAGTAAGCTTTAGAGCAAACAGAAGTGTCTTTAAAATGAAATATTAACTTCTCGAATCTCGATGTGGTCAATTTACAGGGAGTATCTGAATTCAGAAATGCCACCTTTCTGAAGTGAGGAACTAAGGTCAATAGAAATCTACTTGTTCCCTGAAAAAGACTTTTCAATTTCTGAACTACATTATAGCTAGCAAGCTGAAAAAGGCTAAAGAGACACTAGCCTATTTCCTAGACCTATATTACTCTGTCCTCACAAATGCTGACTACATAACCAATTTCAGGAAACTATGTAAGCATGTGAGAGAGGTACATTTTCACCGCAGCGCATGCACATGCTGTCAACCACGTAGAGGGGAGCACCGAACGAGTGATCAACAGAAACAGCTTCAGCCACTGATCCAACATCGATGTCTTGATCCTTTCCACTGTCCATCATCTCCAAACAATCCCATGAAACTCAATTAGCTGCAAAGTCACCGATTCACCTAAATTGGTTTAGGAACAACACGTTATGCAAAATTAAGCTAAAATCAAGAAACCTCAAACCCATCAAGAAGCAATCTTGTATGACCCAGAAAATCAGAAGAAAGAGGGGAGAAATCAGAAAAAGAGAGATTTTAGAGAGGAAATATGTTTAAGAGCATCTCCATTGGATCAAATTACTTGATAAGAATCTAACATTCACGACACCTATTCTCAAAGCTCCCCACACATGAAAATCTAAATGCTATCTCTCCGTGACCTCAATTCAATTTAGAGGCGGTGGTTATCGATTCAACAACATATCTGAGCAGAAGAAGTAAGACCTCACCGGAGATAGATAGGTGAAGTTGACGGAGACACACACAAAAGCGGCGCGAGAAAGGTTATTACAGCCACAGAGAAACCTCTTCAATGGAGCCTAGTTAATAATGAAAAATTAGCTTAAAGAAGCCGTGACCATTGGATCAAACTTATCAACGGTTAGTATAAAGAGCACGCGGATCGTCTAGTCACATAGTTTTGCTTACTACATCTGTGATTTTCTTTCTTTCCAGTTTTTTCCCAAATTCAGTTGACTGCTAATCTTGTTCTTGTTTTGTAGGACTTAAAAGCACTTGGTTTCTTCTGTAAAAGTGTAATCTTTTTGTACCGCTTGTTCAGGTTTATAACATTATTTTACACGCAGTCTAAGACTGAAGTGCGATCATAGTATTCTTTCTAACACATTTACTAGAGAAAGTTTATTTGAAACTTATTCAAACTCTGCAACTGGATTTTGGTATAATCAGTGAACTCGAACTGGAACAAGCTCCAGGGGTACTTTCTTAACGAATGTAAGAGAACCAGCTTCTTCTGTATCGATATCTCTATGTGTCATCCCATCAGGAAACCTCCAGTCGAAGAAGTAAAGTAAGTTTAAGAGTCCCAATTCGACGGTAACAACCCCCATTGCCATACCAGGACATATCCTTCGACCAGAGCCAAATGGTAGGAACTCAAAATGTTGTCCTCTATAGTCCAAATGGCTATCCATAAACCTCTCAGGGTTAAACTCTTCCGGGTTTTTCCAGAGTTTGGGATCTCGTGCTATCGCCCACGCGTTGACTACTATCCGCGTCTTGGGAGGAATATCATAGCCTTGAACCTTGACGTGAGCCATTGTTTCCCTTGGGACCAGCATAGGTACTGCAGGGTGTAATCTTAATGTTTCCTTGACAACGAGGTTCAAGTAAGGAACTTTTTCTATATCTTCTTCGGTTATTTTCTCCTTATTGTTGCCAAGACGATCTCGGATGTCTTGTTGAACTTTCTTCATCAGTTCCGGGTTTCTAGCAAGCTCCGTCATTGCCCATATTATGGTTATAGCTCCTGTGTCGATCCCGGCGATGAATATATTCTTACACAAGCAAGTTAAATCAACCAGATTCAATTTATATGTTAATGAGTTGAAAAGAAGTCTTTGCTTTCTTTACCGTGAGAAATGCCTTGATATGATCCAGTGTGAGCTTTAAGGTATCATCTTCGCCTTGGTTGTGCATCAAATCCAACATTAAATCAATAATATCTCTCTGATCTTCCGGTCTTCCAGGATTTAAATGATCATCGATCACACGTTGAAACAGAGCATCGAGCTTGAAGAAAACATCTTTGAGCCTCTTGTGTTGCCCCGAAAGCCAGTCAAAGATCCTTCCAAGTCCGGCAACGGGGAAGAAATCACAGCAAATAAAACTAGCCTGAGCTGCCTCGGTTTCAAACACGAGCTCATCGACCTTGTCTTTATCAATGAAGTTGCTCTCGTGAAAACTATGCCCAAAAGCAACTCTAAACGTGATACTTGCGGTTAACCAGAAAAGGGTTTTGCTCAAATCGACTGGAGAACCATCCATCGCAGATTCTGAGAGTTGCTTGACCAGAAAGTTACATTCTTCCTCTCTGACATACCTGAAAGATTGAACCTTTCTCAAGCAGAAAAACTCACGCACCAAGAACTTGCGTCACTCTTTCCACTCTTCACCGTATGGCGTGAAACCAACATCTTTAAAATCCCGAGAGATTAGCCTCGACCCAACAAGCTTAGGCCTGCTACAGCACTCTAAGTCATGAGTTCTAAGAACTTCTTCAGCTGCTTCTTTCGACGAGATTACAGTTACAGGAACAAAACCTAAGTGAAGAAGCATAACATGTCCGGTTCTTTCGGCTAGACGTTGGAGTGACCTGTGAGGCAATTCCCCAAGTTGGTGTAAGTTTCCAATGATCGGAAATTTAGGAGGGCTTGGAGGAAGATTCCATTTAGAGCGTTTAATCTTCTTGCCGAAGAAGATTAACGAAAGGAAGGTGACGAGGAAAAGATAGAGCAAAGAGATTGCCATTTTCGTTTCTGATGGTTTAGAAGAAAATGAAATTGATATTAGACAGATCCACTGTTCGGTGAAGGGCACCGCTTAAGCCTTAAGGTTCGCACTCCCACCGCTTACACTGATGGGCTTTTAACTGGATTCAAATTAGGAAAGAGTTTTGGACAGTTTGGGCATAAAAGTGGGAATCGAAGAACCGGACTGAATCGAAAAATGAGTTTTGGACACTTTTGAATATCCAAATAGATCTTCAAATATGTTTTTACCGACTTTCACAAGTTCAATTTTTGTTTCTTCTCCCGTTTACAAGCTATGTAAAGTTTCTTTAAATTCAATTTAAATGTTTTTGGATTTGGGATTTAGTCAAAAGATTTGGTTTATACACATTAAGATGTGATGCAAATTGTGATTTTTTTTTCCTTTTAAAATTGTGTTAATTAATATTATCAGAATCAATTTCCTGTGAAATTGTTGGATTTACTATTCATCAGCAAAAAAAAAAAAAAGGGTTTCTGGCCGATTCCAAATATCAAATTAAAAAGCCAGTACGTGAAATTGATATTTTTAGAAATTTTAGGAAGTGGGTACGTATTGGAAATGTAATATATATATATATATATATAATATAAATAAAATTCTAAATATCAAATTATATTAAAGAAATTGTTTAAACAACATATCAAATAAAATAACAAAAATAAACTATCACAATTGACAAATCCAATATATAAAAGATTTCATACCTTCACAAAAAAGAGAAAACACATAATGATGTAAATACATGAATATTGATCTAATTAAACTTTATAATCACAGTAACAAAATTTAAAATTGAAAATTGGGATTACCTTTCTAGGTCACAATAGAGAAGAAGGAAAAAAAACAAAGATCAAGAGTCAATGATAAAGGGTTTATTATTCTTAAGTTTCCAACATTTTATGATAAGTTTTTTTTAATTAAATTAATAAAATACCATATATATTTTATTTTATTTTATTTTTTAAGCTTTCAAAATAAAAAAATGGAGCTTTCAAACTGGAATGAAGCTTCCAAAAACCTTCAAAATTGATTTTTTTTTTTTTTTCTGAAATCGAGTTTCCAACGAGATTCTGAGAGCTTCCAGGAGTTTCCGATTCCGACGAAAATTTTCCACCGGGAATCGGACTTTGGAACAAGCTTCCGTGCTACCTAGATTTTAAGATATTATATTTGTAATCTTAATTTTCTCGATTTATCCCGTTTAATATCCAGTTTTTCTATTATACCTTAGATTTTCTCTTGCGACCCGTTTACCGCCTAGTGATATTTTAAACCTTGCTATGTTTTTTTTTTCTCTTTGTCATTACTTAGTGTACAGNCCGCCTAGTGATATTTTAAACCTTGCTATGTTTTTTTTTTCTCTTTGTCATTACTTAGTGTACAGTTTATATCTTTGGTGTTGTAACATTATGAAGAGTAATGACCATATTTGCATATTATTTTGTAGTTTAAATTTCAGAGTTTAATGGGTTCTCGACTTTGGTTTATTTCGGTTACTAGTTAATTTATTCGGTTTGTTCGGTTAGTTTTGAATTCAAAACTGAACCGACCGAAATTGTAATTATATGATTTATTTCCGATTATTAAACTTAATATCCGAATCGAACCGAACCAAAATTCTTGAAATATTTGAATGATTATTATATTATTACATCCGAAATAACCGAAACCGAGCACAACCGAACCAAAACCGAACGGTTAACCAAAAGTCCATGCCAAGTTGTATTCCTTTATTGGAAAATTGTCAACACAAACCTCAACTTTCAAAATGCCACTTAAATGTCTAAACTTTTCTTGACTTCATAACTAAATGATTGGCTTATATTCACTTTATCATTTGAGACAGATCGTTAAGTGAACAGACATAATGGTTAACTTCACACTAACAGTTTTAAGTTTTCTTAACAGAATAATAGTAGTGGAACTGTGCTTCAACCAGGGTGGCCCTGAGCCCAAGTAGGCCAGACCCATGAACGCAACCGATAATATTAAGAATTATTTTCAGCCGATTTTTACAGAAAATTCATTTGGTCTAGCGGTATGGTGTTGTCATCTTGTTCCTCTATTTCGCAAATTCGAAACACCCTTATATTTGCAGATGATCAAATAAATAATAAGGAAAACGTTTATGATGAAGAAAAAAATGAAACCCTTTATTATACAATTTATTAAAGATAATTTAGATTGAAAAGAAGGAATTGACGGAAAAAAAAAAAATCTAAACACGTTTCTCTGATTCATAAACTACCAAAATTCTCGTTATGAACTTTACAGTCGACTATGTCACAAGATAGATTGAATAGGTTGTCGATGTTGTCTGTTGAGAGAGGTATGGCTGAAAAGCTTAACTATACAAGTTTAAGGAAAACCACTAGGGAAAAAACTTACCAAGGGAAAAAGAGTGTAACCATGTCGATCTTTGTTGATCGTGTGATGAAATGTTCGTCGTGGACCCTTAGTTCTCGATGGAACCTTAGTTCTCGATGGAACTTAGTTGTTTGTTTTGCTAGGATCCACAAAACATTATACAACATATTCTTGCGAGAACTAAGTTGTTTTGACTTGTCGTGATCGTGGGATGGTGTCGAGATCATGTTGTGTGACTCGTGTGTGTTCCACGGGTCGCGGATTGACCTCGACAAGACGAATTGCGACTCGTGTGTGTTCCACGGCTCGCGGATTGTCCTCAACAAGACGAAGTGTGACCAGTATGTGTTCCACGGGTCACGGATTGACCTCGTCATGATGACATACGACCCGTGAGTGTCCACGGGTCTCGGATTGACCTCGACATGACGAAGTGCGACCCGTGAGTGTCCACGGGTCGCATATTGGCTCGACCATGATGAAGTGCGACCTGTGGTTCATTCACGGGTCGCGGATTATTTCCGAAACGTTGTTTCGTATGAAATTGAATACTTGTTGGTTCAATTTCATGTTCGCGTGATCGAAAGATCAAGTTGTATAGAGAATTGACTTCTCCATGGTTCAATTTTATTTCGTATGATCGAAAGATCAAGGCTCGAATGAAATTGAGTTCTCAAAAGATACATTTTGCGATGTGCGAAAGATACATTCTTGTTCGTATGTTCGAAAGATCAAGTTTTTGAGTTCTCGATATCTAAATTTCATGTTCGTATAATCGAAAGACCAAGGGATGAAATTGAGTTTTCGGAAGGTTTTAGTTTGCGATAGGCGACCCGTGAAGCCTCACGGGTCGCGGATCATGCCAACCAGCTTCACGGGTCGCGGATCATGCCAACCATGACAAAGTTTGATTCAGATCACTGAACTCGAACAGGAACAAGCTTCAGAGGTACTTTTTTAACAATGGTAAGAGAACCAGCTTCTTCTGTATCGATATCNGTTTATATCTTTGGTGTTGTAACATTATGAAGAGTAATGACCATATTTGCATTTTATTTTGTAGTTTAAATTTCAGAGTTCAATGGGTTTTCGACTTTGGTTTATTTCGGTTACTAGTCAATTTATTCGGTTTGTTCGGTTGGTTTTGAATTCAAAACTGAACCGACCGAAACTGTAATTATATGGTTTATTTCCGATTATTAAACTTAATATCCGAATCGAACCGAACAAAAATTCTTGAAATATCTGAATGATTATTATATTATTATATCTGAAATAACCGAAACCGAGCACAACCGAACCAAAATTGAACGGTTAACCAAAAGCCCATGCCAAGTTGTATTCCTTTATTGGAAAATTGTCTACACAAACCTCAACTTTCAAAATGCCACTTAAATGTCTAAATTTTTCTTGACTTCATAACTAAATGATTGGCTTATGTTCACTTTATCATTTGAGACAGATCGTTAAGTAAACATACATAATGGTTAACTTCACACTAACAGTTTCAAGTTTTCTTAACAGAATAATAGTAGTGGAACTGTGCTTCAACCAGGGGTGGCCCTAAGCCCAAGTTTGCGACACGGGTCATGCCAGCCATGACAAAGTGCGACCCGTAGAAGTCTCACGGGTCGCGGTTCGTGTTGGCATGACGAAGTGTGACCCGTGAGAGCTTTACGGGTCGCGGATCAAGCCTCTCGTGTCGAGAGGCGACCCGTAGATTCATTTCGAGTCTTCGAAAACAGTTTTGTATGAAATCGAAGTCTTGTTTGTCCAATGTCATGTTTGTATGACCAAGTTACCAAAACACTAAGTCTTCCGATAGTTGTCATAAAGGATGTTGGTTACGATTGTTCGATGGCAATGAGTAATCTATTCTTGTAATGCTTAAGTATGTCGTTGTCGATTCTTGTGTTTTTCAGAAAACAATTAACCGTTTTATATTATCAATCTTAGAGGTAGAATCCAAACCCCCACAGGCTGTAGTAGTGTTCAATAACAACGGGTGTCAATAAAAGACAAGAGTTTAGACTTAACAATGGTGTTGTCACAGAGCAGTTTACATGATTTTCATAGTAAAATAGTTGAACACTTCTTTGAGGCATAAACTAGAGTTTGATTCAGATCACTGAACTCGAACAGGAACAAGCTTCAGAGGTACTTTTTTAACAATCGTAAGAGAACCAGCTTCTTCTGTATCGATATGTTTTTGTGTCACCCCATCAGGAAGTCTCCAGTCGAAGAAGTAAAGTAAGTTCAAGAGTCCCAATTCAACGGTAGCAATTCCCATTGGCATCCCGGGACATATCCTTCGACCAGACCCGAAGGGTAAGAGCTCATAATGTTGTCCTCTATAATCCACAGGGCAATCGATAAACCTCTCAGGTTTAAACTCTCCCGGATTTTTCCAGAGTTTGGGATCTCGCCCTATCGCCCAAGCGTTTACTAGGATCCGTCTCTTTGGGGGAATATCATAGCCTTGAACCTTAATGTGAGCCATTGTTTCCCTCGGGAGTATAAGAGGAGCTGCAGGGTGTAATCTGAATGTTTCTTTGATTACCATCTTCAAGTAAGGAACTTTGTCGATATCGTCTTCGGTGATTGTCTCCTTATTCATTCCAAGGCGGCCTCGGATCTCGCTTTGCAGTTTCTTCATCAGTTCCGGGTTTCTAGCTAGCTCCGTCATTGCCCATATCATAGTGATGGCCCCCGTGTCTATCCCTGCTAAAAATATATTCTACCAACAAAGCTATAAAGTAAGTTGAAAATTTTTAGTCAATTTTAATATGAAGAAGTATAGAGATTAATGATTTACCGCGAGAAACCCCTTGATATGGTCTATTGTGAGCTTTAACGAATCGTTTTTGCCTTCTTTATGTNTTCTACCAACAAAGCTATAAAGTAAGTTGAAAATTTTTAGTCAATTTTAATACGAAGAAGTATAGAGATTAATGATTTACCGCGAGAAACCCCTTGATATGGTCTATTGTGAGCTTTAACGAATCGTTTTTGCCTTGTTTATGAATCACATCTAACATTGAATCGATGATGTCTTCATGATCTTTTGCTCTTCCAGGATTCAAATGATCATCGATCACGTGTTGAAACAGAGCATCAAGCTTAAAGAAAACGTTGTTTAACCTCTTGTGTTGTCCGGAAAGCCAGTCAACAAGCCATCCAAGTCCCGCGACGGGGAAAAAATCAGAGCAAGTGAAACTGGCTAGGGCAGTCTCGGCCTCAAACACGAGCTCTTCGATCTTGTCTTTATCGATAAACTTGCTCTCGTGGAAGTTCTGTCCTAAGGCAACTCTAAACAAGATACTCGCGGTAAGCCAGAAAAGGGATTTGCTTAAATTGACAGGACACCCAGCCGCTCCGGATTCCGACAGTTTTTTTACAAGAAAGTTACATTCTTCCTCTCTGATATATCGAAATGATTGAACTTTTTTCAGGCAGAAAAGCTCCCGGACCGCGAACTTGCGCCGCTCCTTCCACTCTTCACCGTAAGGCGTAAAACCAATATCTTTAAAACCCCGCGAGAGTAACCTTGTCCCGACAAGATTAGGCCTGCTGCAACAGTCCAAGTCGTGGATTTTAAGAACTTCTTCAGCTGCTTCTCTAGATGAGACTACAACAACTGGAACAAACCCAAAGTGGAGACATATCACAGGTCCGTATCTTTCGGCAAGACGTTGAAGTGACCTGTGAGGCAATTCTCCAATCTGGTGTAAGTTCCCGATGATTGGAAGCATAGGAGGACTTGGCGGAAGATTCCATTTATAGTGTTTAGTCTTTTTGACGAATAAGATTAAGTAAACTAGAGCAATAAGGGCAAAACAGAGCAAATAGATTGACATTGTCTGGTTTTGGTTCTCTAGAGAAGAGATGAAGATGAGATTACTCTTATATTTCGTTCCTTTCATAGTTCAACACGGAAGCTCGACATCTCGTTGTCCATACCGAATGATACAATTATTGGTTAAGCTACGGCAATTATGAGATCCAAAGGGTTTAGTGGCCCAGCCGACCACTACAAAAATTGTCAATTTTCAAAATCAACCGCTTTATTAGAAGTACAATTTTAAATGCAAATGTGAAACCCATGTTCCGTGTATCAATAATCTTCGTTTGCGATATATATATATATATATATATATTATTTTTTTTGGGGTCAGAAATCTATTAATTTTTACCGTCTTTATGATTTATTTCTGTTTATTTATTTTTACCAGTACTGCAGTACACAACGTTCCAGTTTATTAGTACTGGTTTCTAAGTTTAATAAAAAATTTCCTAGTTTTGTATTTTCGGTTCCATTTCATTTGTATCGGCTTCATTTAGATGTCAAAAGAAAAAGAAAAAAAAATCGATTTTGTTAAGGCCCATGGCATCAAAAAGTAAATATACTATATGGGAAAATATAATAATTTAAGTACTAAAGCTAAAATTTTGGCAGGAAGCGGTTACTTACTGAAACACGTGGATCAAATGAAAACCGTCGGCAATTACATTGGTGGTTTGGGAAAAAATAAATGATTAATTTGGAAACTACCAAAGGCAGTTACGATTAGCAGTTATTGTTTATACTCAGGATTTTAGTGATATAATGGGCACTTTCCCCAAGTTTCTCACGACCAATTTAACGCAGAAAGTTAAGAAATCCGATAGAGAATTAAGAGAAATTTCTAAGGAACAACCGAGACAAAGTTCTGATCGGATTGTTGTTATTGGGAGGATTCGATCAAGTCTGTGGGAAGAAGT
>OVAP01001281.1:0-20436 GCA_900406295.1 Aurinia saxatilis | reverse complement strand
TTGAAGAGATGAAAAAGGAAACGAAGAAAAATGGCAAAAACAGAGGAGGGTGTCGATCGACACCACCCTGGTGTCGATCGACACTTGTCGTATATTTTCTCAATATTCCATAAATCTCAAGACAAAGATTTATACCAATTCTTTTATGTAAATTCCCCAATTCTAAAATCCGTCTGATACCATATAAATACTTTTCTACAGTCATTGTTTAGGCTTATGCATTATTAATTTTATAGAGGTTTTGTAAGGGAGAGAAGTATCCTTTGAACCCTTTTCTCATCTTTTCTCTTTGAGTAATTCATGTTCTTTTCAATTAATTGCTTGATGTTTTGCTTAGCTATGTCTGAATAGATTTTTTGTTAGGCTTAGGGTTCCTAGGATTTAGATGAAGAATTGATAGCCATATGGTAGATTTAGGTTGAACCTTTACTTCTTCCTCTAGATTAAGTTTAATGCTAGCTCTTGATTGATCACCTAGAGTCTAGATCATAGGTTAATTATTATACATAGAAGTGTTAATAATTGTTGGAACATATCTTAGTAGGAGTAGATTATCTATTCACAATGGAATTTTGTTTAGATAGTTTATGAACAATTGAACCTAGGTTTAATGCATGATTAATCCCTTAGAAATCAGAAAGAAATTTGGTTTGCTAGGGTTTAATCATAGATTGCATACTTAATGGAAGTTGGTATGCATTACAATAGATTTTCATGTTCAAGAATTAAGTTGGTACTTGAATTTTCCGTCCGGTGTCGATGGACACTCAACGCGTCTAGTTGTTGTTTTGAGTCTAAATCTGAAGTCCGAAAAGCCTAGCCTTGCCATTAATTGTTTAAACCCCCAAATCTGTTAATTATTGATAATTAGTAGTTTAAAACCTTTGTCCTAGAATTTATTTAGAGTTTATTAATTTAGTTTGCAATTTATTGGTCTTTGTGGATTCGATACCTTTAATACTATAACTGATAATTGTTGTGCACTTGCGGTTAGAATACATAGGTTAAAACTTTGTGTATCATGACTCTATCTGGCACCATGATAGATACTCGATCGCTTCTCATGTCGTTTCGAACATAAGTAGTTGCGTTCATCCTTTGAAGGTTTATTTTTTATGCTTGCGTCCTGACGTTGATCTTGTTTTGCAGTTTGTGGCTCACGTGAACCATGTGATGCTTGGTCGCGGAGCTGATTTCGTAGAACTTTCGAGGGAGAACGCGGAGCTAAATTGAGTCCAGACGCCACACGAGAAGGACATGTCCCTTTTGATCAACTAGATTGCAGGCTTGGAGACCAAGGCACAAGAGTGGGATACCAAGGCCAAGCTCGAAGAGAAACGTGCTCTCATGAGCAAGAAGAAGGCGGCTTCGGAGGGATTGGTGTCGTCAAGCCTTAGGGATGCTGTTGGCGAGTATCATCTCCTTGCGGAGAAAACTCGCGCCGAGGTGATTAGGCTCAAGGAGGAGCTCTCCGAGAGGATGAGCCAGCTTTGCCTGGTTCGTGTTTTGCTTGAATCTTCGAATATTTTGAGTTTTTTCGATAAGGCATGCTGACCATTTGTGATTCTTTGATGTAGGCGGAGAACTCGTACCATATGGTTAAGTCATTGCATGGAGAGACTCCGCCCTTTCTTGCTGAGTTTAGGAATGATATGCTTATCACTCGAGCGACCTATGCTGGTGTGTTGACTACGATGGCTTCGTCAACGAGCTTATCAAGGATATGTCCACATTGTGCAAGCCGGTGGGTGCGGAGCCGTGTACAGAACCGGCGTTAGTTGATGTTCCGATTGCCGATGATGCAACGGATGAGGAGGTGATGGAGTAGGTCGTGCGAGTTCCCTCCTTTGTTTTATTGCTTTAACGACTTCAATTTCGCGAATATTGCCTTTTGAAACTTGATTCGGTTGAGTATGATAACTCGTTCTTTTGTGTGTCTGGATGGCTTTATCCACTATCGTAGACTTGAACTTGTTGTATTGCCATTTAGGCTTTGAGATGCTTCGGAGAATTGTAGCTCGTTTTATGGTGTTGTTAATTTTGTATCTATGTTAAGATTACAATTTTCTTTGCTTGGTAATATGTTCGAACTGTTAATCCAACGAGTAGACCAACGAGATGTTTGTTGGGTTTTAGGAATCGAGTTTATCAAAATATCATCTCCGAGTCGTAGTCCTTGCTTGCATGGTTATGCGTAGCGGACGAGTTTGGAGGTTTTGCTCGTGAAATGCCTCGCGACATTGTCGTTGGATGACGATTTGGTTTGAATGATTTGTTGATCATTTGATGGGTGAACCAGTACGATGACTGGTAAGTGAGGAAGAGCAAAAGTTTGCGATAGTGCATTGGAGCATTGTTTGCATAGTTATGCTTGATGGAATTTTTGCTCTTAAGACCAGGGCATTTGTTGGGTTTCGATGGGTCTTTTGATTGAAGCGATCATGCTTTTTGCGGAGAAAATGCATAAACCAAACTTATCCCACCTTACGGCGTTGCGTTAAGGATATGCCCGTGAGAGGTGTTGACTTACCCAGGTGTTTACATTATTGGGGCCAGCAACAATGGTGCCTTTTTTATACGCTCGAAAGTGTAAGAACTTTCTAGTGAGTTGTGATGAGATCTTTAGCTCGATAGTATCTCGACGGTAGTTTGCCTTTTAGGATCTCCTGAATAGGACTACGTTGAGATAGCAATGATCACCGTAAGGTCTCGATGTCGATTCTCTTCCCGTCGAAAGAGAATCGACGCCAAGCCCTTAACATGAGCGTGACAGCGTGTATGGATGGACACGGAGGTGTTCATGAAATGAGGTATGACTCATGGGTGTGTCACAAGTTACACGAAATGCTCAAAACAATGTAAGCTATTACAAAATCAAAGTTAAGTATCAAAATGAGTAAGACTAATAATGTTGTTTGATACTTGGGTAGTGATGTTTGGTGTTGTCCTTCCGATAATCTGTTGTCGAAAAAGTTTTCACTTGTCGTGAAAAATAGAGTGGGAGTATAGGAGTATACCAACCTACTCCCCCCCCCTTTTATCGGAGGGGTCAACTGAACTCATCGGAAGGATGAATTGCCTACGTACCCTCGAAAGGGATCAAGTCGACTCGTAGTTCATTAGCATTGCTTAGGTTAGACTAAGCGTTGGATCGAGGTTGGATGTCGGTGCCTGGAGCTTCGAATGTGTCGGTTAGCTCCTTTATCCTATGCTTCTTAGATAGTTTCTCATCTTCATCGTTGTTTCGATTCGGCTCGCGAGGTTGGTATTCCTCAAGCAGACAAATGCGTGATTCCTTCTGACTTCTCCATATTGTTTTGACTCCGGATAAAGTTAAGAACTTCACACATAGATGGTATGTTGATGATACTACACGCATTGATTTTAAGCAAGGCGTTCCGAGGATCGGGTTGTAGATCACTGGACGATTGACCACCGAGAATTTGACTATCTTAGTAACTCATCCGGCTTGAACTGGTAAATTGATTGTGCCAATGGTCTTTATGGTCTCTCTGGAAAATCCAGTGTGTGGTCGAGGAGCTATGGTGATGTCTGCAAGATTAATTTTCATGCGGCATAAGGTGTCGCAAAAGATAACATATACGAGCTTCCTGTGTCGATCAGAATCCTAGCGGTGTCTCGTTGACGATGACCTTGATGACATATGGATCATTGTGTAGTCGATCGATTCCTTTAGCATCCTTCTCGGTGAAGGAAATGGTGCACTCCGGATGTTTGGGATCGTATGTCTGGAAGGATGCCACAACTGCTCTCCGCTGGAATGTCTTGATGGATGAGACGGTCTCGAGACAATCTGCGAGCACACTTCATGGATGTTAGCTTCTGTTATGCGGAGGAATGCTCTGAGTTGGAGGATCTCTTCCTTGTTTTCTCCTAGCTGATCGTCATCAGAGTATTCTTCGAAGACTTCTTTATCTTGATCTTCAAGCTGTTTTGTGTGCTCTGGTTGATGAGTGTTTGCAGGTGGGCTTGATTCTCTCTCGCGATCATCCTCTGTGTGAGGTTGTCTATCGATCACGGGAGTGTCCTAGGTGAGGTTGATAGTTCTCTCTGATCCTCATGGTTGCTTTTCACGGGTGACGGGGTTTATGTGAACCATCTATCGTGCAGGGTCATGAGGTGGTAGGCCGAAGAGCTTCCGGGAAGCCTTCCGAGGTTGGTTTCGGACAGAGATTTCCTTCAACATATCCGCGATGGATTGGTTGATCTTGTCTTGCTTCGCTGAGCGTGTAATCAAGTCGTTGAGCAAGGTGTTGACATCCGCGAAGCCAGTTTTTGGATTAACAACTCTGTCTCCTCCTCCGATGATTAAAGTTTGCATGGTTGGACCTTCTCCGTTGATGATGCCTCTATTTAGTTGTGGAGTTACCATGGATCCGTCCATGTTGAATTGTTGGGTAGTCTGTTCTTCTCCCGCTATGTTCGTCGTAGTTTGCTAGAGATTCTTTGTGTGGAACAGTCGATGATTCCCAACAGTCGGGGCCAAATTGTGTGTACTGAAATTTACACAACCAAAACTTGTTACGAAACTTTAGGGATCGTCGACTTTCTCTGTATGAATCACTCAAAACCGTAAAGAAAGACAAAAATAAAGAACGGAAGACAACAAAAGATTGAAAGTTAGGTTTTTATTGATAGTGTGCAGAGATTCCTTGCAGCCACGAATTAGGATGCAAGAGCTCTATACATTATGAGTTGAGACTAGAAATCTATATATACTCTTAGCTGAACCTTCATATGACCATGGGCTTTTCCTTCTCGTTACGCGCCTCCTTTCCTTTCTTTGTCGACAAAATCTCGGATAGTTTCCTTTTCTCTGATATGCTTCGATACACCTTCCATTTTTCTGATATTCTTCGAGATAATTTCCATTCTTCTGAGATGCTCCTAGAAGACTTCCTTTTTGTCGAGAGACAAAGGAAAACTTCCATTTCCGTAAGATTGTGTCCGAACCTTCTAGTATGTCGGTTTACGAAAAGCTTTGCTTGGTCGGAAATGTGGTGGTCGGGCCATAGAGAAGTGTTGGTCCGTTTAGCTTGTCGAGAGTGTTGTTAGACTTACAAGATAATCCGCGGGTCGTATGTGTTCGGATGGTTTACCTCGTTAAAAACCTTAGCAAGGAAAACCACTAGGGAGAAAACCTTACCAAGGGAAAAAGAGTGTAACCATGTTGATCTTTGTCGATCGTGTGATGAAATGTTCATCATGGGTCCTTAGTTCTCAATGAAACTCGGTTGTTTACCTTGCTAGGATCCACGGAAATGAGATGGTATACAACCTAAGTCGTTTCGACTTGTCATGATTGGGAGATACTGTCGAGTTCATGTTAGGTGACCGGTGTGTGTTCAACGGGTCGTGGAATGACCTCGACAGCATGAAAGGTGACCCGTGCATGTTCATGGGTCGCGGGAAGAAACTCGACATCATGAAAGGTGACCCGTGATGTCCACGGGTCGCGTGAAGAGTCTCGACATTACGAAAGGCGACCCATGATGTCCACGGGTCGCGGTTCGTCTCGTGACATTACGACCGTGATGTCCATAGGTCGTGGTTCGTGTTGTCGTGGTGACTCGTGGATGTTCGGTATATCTTGAGTCAAAGCTTTGTGTATAATCGAACCCTCGATGGTTCGATTTCATGCTTGTATGATCGAAAGACCAAATCTTGTTCAAAAATAACTTCTCGATAGCTCAATTTCATGCTCGTATGATCGAATGGGCAAGTCTCAGAGGAAATTGAATTCTCGGAAGGTTTTAGTTTGCGATGTGCGACCCGTGAAGCCATGATGAAACTCGACCCCTAGAAGTTTCAAGGATTGCGGTTCGTGCTGTCACGACGAAAGGCGACACGTGAGAGATCACGGGTCGCTGATCAAGCCTCTCATGGTGAAAGGTGAACCGTGGACTGTTTTCGGTCTCCGAAAACAGTCCTGTATGAAATCGAGACCTTGTTTATCGATTTCATGTTTGAATGACCAAGTTATCGAAAGACTAAGTCTTCCGATAGGTATCGTGAAGGATGTTGGTTATGATTGCTCTTGGTCATGAGCAATCTATCCTTGTGATTGTTAAGTATTTGGATTGATACCAAGTCGTAGTCGATTCTTGTGTTTTGTGGAGAACGCTTAACCATTTTATGCTATCTATCTTCGGGGGTGAAATCCGACCCCACACATCACAAATTTAGAATAACTTTGATAGATAAATCTCTTGTTGAACATGTCATATTGGTGATCCAAAAAAAAAACATGTCATATTTGTGGTATACGTAACAAAATGAAAGTACAACAGTTATGCCTCAGTAGGCATTGCATTATTCATGGTAAAATATGCATTTTTAATGGGAGAAAATATCTGGTCACATTGGAAATATTTATTTCTTTTTTCCTCCATTAGAAATGAGAAAATGTTAAAAAAACAATATTCGAGACAAAAAAAGATTACAAATAAAGATAATCATCCAGATTGCCAAAAATTCGAAGGTAATAGCTAAAGTCCAACGGATAAAAAAAATTTAGGCGAAATTTGGCTTGGATGCTGGATTTGGCATTAAGTTTATTGATTTCCAACTAAAAACAAATCAGTAATTAGTGGAGAGACTCATGTCCATTATATATTATTTAGGGTCATCCCATACAGTTTTCGGATGTGAGATATTCTTCACACGCCCCTCGAAATAATGGTCTGTCTAGACATTAAGCTTGACAATTTAGGATCAATTTCTGGTTAGATCGATCGATCGAACGTCTTTTAGGCCAGACTGATGATTTTGGTTTGGTGGGACAGCGTGGTTCGGACTCTGATAGAATGTTAATTTTTATGGGTTTCCAACTACAATGTTAATTTCTATGGGTTTCCAACTAAAAGACAAGATGGCGATTAGTCGAGAGACCTGCGTCTCTTATATATTACTTAGGTCCCTTACATCTTTCAGATGTGAGATATTCTTCACATCTGAGAACGGTTCAGAGCTTTGACCACTTATTGATAGGTCTCCCCTCGGGTTCATTAACCCTGATCCCGAACATACATTAGTTGAAGTATTTTACCTCACAACCATGAAAAGTTTCTTTTACAAATCTCTATGTTTTTTGAAAAATTCAGAGATAACAACACCTCTGCAGCCTTTCTCCATGAACTTTGTTTTATTTGCAGTATGCAAACCTACTCCCCTCCAACTATGAGATCTCTAGCTGAATCTCATATTTACTAACAAGAAACTCAAATGGCAAAACACTATTCCAAAGCTGAGAACGACAAAAGAATCATGGAAGATTTTACAAAAGATTACCAACCTTAACTCTGAATTTGAGCACCGGAGTTGGATACCTCCAATCTAGTCATAAAGGAAGTTATTCTTATTTCCATAAATTTGCTTTGACGTTTCGAAAATTTACCTTTTTGACCGTGCTCGTGTTTTTAGCCTATATAAACATATGTTAGACCAGCGTTTAGGTCACACTACTTAAGTTTTATTTACGCTTCTTTTGTTTTAGAAATGAGGAACATTTTTTTGTGTACAACTCTTGGGAGAATATTTTCTACCTTTACAGTTGAGAAGTTTAACTAACCCTTATTGTCTTTCAGTGTCATGTCTGAGTAATCGTTAGTTAAGTTTTAGGGTTTTCGTAGGGAATCATGAGTCACTAAGTTAGACGCATATATATTTATGTTTATGAAGTCTTTATCTATTGTTGATCACATTTCTTAGACTGGATTGGTCACCTAAACTATGATTATAAGTTTAACATATTCATCAAAAGTGCTTTAGGTGACTAGAATAAACAGTAGATAAGCAGAATGTCTTTAACCAACGAGACTTTATGCTAATACAATATGTGAACATATCAATCCTAATCATTGTAATGTTTGCTTAGCTCTTTAGGTTCAAATGAGAGTTTAGGCACCTAGGATACTAAGGACAGTAATTGATACCATGTGAGCGGATCAATAATAAATTTATGATTGAGATCTAGATAGTACTTTGTTAAGTTCATGAATAGTTGTCTGGTTTGTGATTTCTAATTTCTGAAGAATTCCCTAGATCTAGCGCCTTAGTTTATTGAATCACACTTGATTAGTAATCGTTTAGTTTACAACAAAAACAAACCTTATATTTTTTTTGTCGTAGCTTAAACCAAATCTTCGAATCTATAGTACAACTATTGGTCCGTATAATTCGATCCTAAAATTATTCTACGACAACTGATTTATTATTAGAAAATAAAAGAAAATTAATTGAAGTGTCTACCAAAATAACACTCATCACTTATATATTTGTCACTGTCAACCATAACATTTAGGACATTATGCTAATCCGATCGTTTAGAATAATTTGTAGTTCGAACTACATGAATGGTTAAAAGAGGTGGTTTAGGTTGAAACAAAAGTATAGATTAAAAGGTTAACAAAAATGTAATCTAGTGTAGTAGTCACACATCAAAGCCAATGGAGTCCATTTGAGACTTGTTCGCAGACAACTAGAATCCAAATGTTCACAAGTTGATGCTTTGGTTATTTAATACTTTCTTTTGACTAAAACGAGTTATATGATGGGATGATGTTCTCGGTTCTAACAAGAAATGTTTAAATTGAATATTAAGGTAGTGAATTGTTCCGCATATTTTTAACCATTCGTAATATTATAATTTTGCAGTGTATCTAAAACTATTTTATACTAATAACACTTTTTGTAGTTTACTTTTTTTATTATTCAAACTGTACCATATTTTTATTCCACATTTAATTTTACTGTCACCATTTCGAACATAAATAAAACCAAAGTGCATGGAGGGATAACAAAAAAAAAGTGTGAATGGAAGGCTCAATAGGATAAAAATGATGTTCATGTCCAAGAAGAAGAGGAAGAAAATAAAGTAGAAAGAAGATTATGTTACNCGTACTTGAAGATTCGAGGACGAATCTTTCTTGGTCGGCGAGACCTGATGCAGCGTATAATTGCATTAATTGCAATTATTAATACATATATTTATTATTTTCTTTTTTATGTATTTTAGTAGTTTTTCTATTTTATTATTTTAGGATTTTCTAAAATTCTAGGGGTTTATGATTTTATATAAATAGCCGCTTTAGGTCTATTGTATTATTCAGTTTTGATATTGATTAATAAAGAGAGCATTGACTTTTGAGGGATAATAGTATTCTCTATCCCTTGTATTGATTTGATTAAATTCATCAATCAAGAAGCAGGTCCCAAGCGAGGATTCTTTGAATCCCTTGGTTGAGCTGAGAGGTTCCAAGTGAGGATTCTTGAATCCCTTGGTTGAGTTGTGTTTCGTTGCTTCCGCTCCATCAGTTGGTATCAGAGTCGTGTCTCTTTGATTTCTTAATCAAGGAACGATTCTGGTTATCTTGATGTTTGCTGGAAACATCTATCCAGGCGAAAGTCTGTTTGTTGAAAGAGAAGAAAACCATGAGATCTACAGAGAGATCTATGGTGATCCTATCTTCGACATTTATGAAGAAGATGTCATGGTATACTTCATCTTTCGAGAAAATGATTTTGATAATCTACCCCATGCAAAATCTGTGCAGTTGTAGGTTTCTGAAAATTTTATGGATAATTTTCGTACACAATTTTTGCAAAATTTGGATTTTTCTGTGAATAAACAGATTTATCTGGTTCGTGCAAATTTTGGGCAATTTCCCTTTCGTGCAAATTTCGTGCAAAATCTGAAGTTTTTATATATTCATTATAGTCATTCAAGGAAAGATTCGAGGAAGATTTATCTGCCAAGAACGCGTTTGAAGATTCGAGGACGAATCTTTCTTGGTCGGCGAGACCTGATGCAGCGTATAATTGCATTAATTGCAATTATTAATACATATATTTATTATTTCCTTTTTTATGTATTTTAGTAGTTTTTCTATTTTATTATATTAGGATTTCCTAAAATTTTAGGGGTTTATGGTTTTATATAAATAGCCGCTTTAGGCCTATTGTATTATTCGGTTTTGATATTGATTAATAAAGAGAGCATTAACTTTTGAGGGAGAATAATATTCTCTATCCCTTGTATTGATTTGATTAAATTCATCAATCAAGAAGCAGGTCCCAAGCGAGGATTCTTTGAATCCCTTGGTTGAGCTGACAAGTCCCAAGTGAGGATTCTTGAATCCCTTGATTGAGCTGTGTTTCGTTGCTTCCGCTCCATCACAAACCCCAAAAATTAGGTAACAAATTTGGTTTTCGTTGGAAAACATAATTTTTACATTGTGTTCATTGCATGGACTATCTTTATATTGCTATTCACAAATTTATAACAAAAGTTTTAAGGCTTACCAAGAATCAATAATTCAATTGGTAAATATTTTATGCAAAATTTAGAGGTCGTGGTTTTAAAAATAAAATAAAATTAGAGATAATTTGTTTGAATGACTTTATACCGGACTATATAACATACTCTAATTTCGGGTATGAGGAAATTAGAGTATTGTACTATTGCGTTGTTGTACTATTGTTGATTCGATTCGATGAAGATCATTCCAAATATGACAAAGATTAATTTAATGATTACAAAACTAAAACCATCTTTGAGAACATTTGAATCAGTTGAACAAGGCATAAAAAATTGGAAAGTTTTATGGCATATATGGTCTGATCTTAATGAAATATATCGAATATAAAATATCCTAAAATCCGAAATGCATGTTCCAGGGTATAATTAAAGATAGATTTGGCAATGATTAAAATCCAGTCTGAACAGATTAAACGGTTGTTGTAAACGATCATGTAACTTCTGAAATGGTTGTTTACGTACGCAACGATATTTAGTTGGTATATATGATTTCTTTTTGGTTTTTGTTAACTTAAGATACTTAAAATTTGTTTGTATAAATAGATAATTATATATCCTCTACATCAATATATTTGTCAGCCATATGAAAAACTAGCTAAGACAGGTGACAATTTGTAATTTGTCTGCCACACAAAATTATTTTATAAAATGAGTAGTATTTTTATTCAATGTAAATTAATTAAATAGCGATTTTCACCAAACTTTAGCCTACAAAATTTATTTTGCATGATTTAAAGGACATACTTTAAAATATTAATGTAAATTTATTACCAACAGGAATTATAGAAACACAATTAGCCAAATATAACCTATTGGTATTATTGAAAGTCGGAACCTTTGAAAACAGTTAGAAAAAATAGAAAAATAATCTAAAAGACTGTCAGAGAAAACTGAAGAGCGTCCAAGTCACTTGGTGCAAGAAGAAGGGCGAAACCAGTTAAAATCCGTAAAAACAGAAAAAATGATAATTATGAAAAAGAAAAAAGAAGAAAAGAACAGAAACTAATGTCTTAAGTGACACATGGCTGACTGCGACACATTTAACCATTTTTACTCTGTCACTTATCCGAAAAATAATCATCTCCCAAGAATAATAACAAATCGTTTGCCTAACTAATATATCTCTTCTTCTTCTTCTTTCCTACTTCCTCGCCTATAAGTACATGAACATTTCTCTCATTTCCTACATCACAAAAAAAAAAAAACACAGACCTCTTTCACTTTCACCAAAAAAAAAAAAAAAAAAANCAAAAAAAAAAAAAAAAAAAAAAAAAACTAAGAGAAAGACACAAAAAAAGAAGAAAAAGGAAAATTAAACAAAATAATTTTCTTTTCTTTTTTGTTACTCTAAAAGTTTCTTTTTTTTTTTTTCTTGCTTACTTACTTCCAATAATGGGAGCTTCTGAAACAGAAAAAACTGCTAATAAAGTAGCGAAATTAGAAACAGATTCGTCGTTCGAAGACTTCGACCAACCATCTCCCTTACGAAAAATCATCTCCGTCGCTTCTATCGCTGCCGGTGTACAATTCGGGTGGGCCCTTCAGCTCTCTCTCCTCACTCCTTACGTTCAGCTTCTTGGTATTCCTCACAAATGGTCCTCTCTCATCTGGCTCTGTGGTCCCGTCTCTGGTTTGATCGTCCAACCCATCGTCGGTTTCCACAGTGATAGATGCACCTCCAGATTCGGTCGCCGACGACCTTTCATTGCCGCCGGTGCCGCCCTCGTCGCTGTTGCCGTATTCTTGATCGGATATGCTGCGGATATTGGTTATAAAATGGGAGACAAACTCGAGCAAACGGTCAAGGTCCGAGCCATCGGGATCTTTGCCCTCGGGTTCTGGATCCTCGATGTTGCTAACAACACTCTCCAAGGACCTTGCCGTGCTTTTTTGGCTGATTTAGCCGCGGGAGATGCTAAGAAAACACGAGTCGCAAACTCTTTTTTCTCCTTCTTTATGGCGGTTGGAAACGTTCTGGGATACGCTGCTGGATCCTACACAAACATCCACAAAATGTTCCCATTCGCAATGACAAAAGCTTGTGATATCTACTGCGCGAATCTCAAAAGTTGTTTCTTTTTATCCATAGCCCTCCTCTCATTCGTTACTGTCTTATCTCTCTGGTATGTTCACGACAAACCATGGTCTGCACCGCCAAACGCCGATGGTGAGAAAGCCTCGGCTGTTCCTTTCTTCGGAGAGATCTTTGGAGCTTTCAAAGTCATGAAACGTCCCATGTGGATGCTCCTGATCGTCACGGCTTTAAACTGGATCGCATGGTTTCCATTTCTTTTGTTCGACACGGACTGGATGGGTCGGGAAGTTTACGGTGGAAGTTCAGAAGGAAATGAGAGATCGAAGACACTATACAACCAGGGAGTACGCGCGGGTGCACTAGGATTGATGTTTAATGCCATTGTTCTCGGTTTTATGTCACTTGGTGTTGAATGGATTGGTAAAAAAGTTGGAGGAGCTAAGCGATTGTGGGGTATTGTTAATTTCATCCTCGCAGCCGGTTTAGCCATGACGGTTCTCGTTACCAAAATAGCTGAGGCTCATCGGAGATCCGCTGGAGCTTTAGCCGGACCAAGTGATAGTCTGAGAGCTGGAGCCTTGTCTCTCTTTGCTATCCTTGGTATTCCATTAGCGGTAAGTCTAATTGTTTTTTTTTTGTCATTTTTATTTATTTATTCTAAATATAATATTATTTTCTTACAGATCACTTTCAGTATTCCGTTTGCACTAGCATCTATATTTTCAAGTAGTGCTGGTGCCGGCCAAGGTAATTTTTTTTTCTTTTTAGAGTTACAAATCTTATGACTCTGATCAAAATTCTTAAGCATTCAATAGTTCAAAACGTTTGATGTGAATAAATTAATTGAGAGATATGTTTCGAACTCCATATAGTTAAAATTTAAGGTAAATTCTTATGTATAGATAATATCTAAAAGTTTATCCATAGTATTCAATACGTTAATCTTTATGTAATCTATTTATATCTTATGAAATCCATTGAACCATATGGAATTAAACATGAATGTTAAACTTATAATAAAATGATCTAAATTTGAAATTGTGTTACAGGACTTTCGTTAGGAGTATTAAATTTGGCAATTGTAATACCACAAATGATAGTATCACTTGGAGGTGGACCATTTGATGCTCTCTTTGGTGGTGGAAACTTGCCCGCATTTATACTCGCAGCAGTAGCCGCGGCGATCAGTGGAGTATTAGCGTTAACCGTCTTGCCTTCACCGCCCGAGGATGCACCTGCCTTGAAGACAGGAGCCATGGGATTCCACTAGTTATTTCTTATCAAACTCATCAAATACAGTATTATTGTGCAAAACCCAAAAAAGAAGAAAATACATAAAGTGATAAAAATCTAAATAACATTGGGTCGTCTGTATTTCACCCCCCTGCATTTAGTTTTCTGTGTTTGTTACTGATCTTAATGTGAAATAGATTTTACTCTTTTTTTTTTAAATACCGTTTTTACGTTGGTAATACAAAGTTCAACTTGATAAACAGTCAAAAGAAATGAAAAATTATGGCAATTCTCTATCACCGGAGAAAACGTTGAATAATGTTTTTTTTTTTTTTTTTGTGTGAAACATAAATAATGTTTTATTTTGAACCTTAATTGTATAAGGCTATAACATAGTTTAAGATATTATTTTTGTTTTCATGTTCATAATACAGGGCGGGCCTAGTGTATATATATAGAAGGAGTGGTCAGCAGAACCCATAACTATTATAAATCTCTGCTTGTATTCATGTGTACTAATTGTACCCCGTGACCTTGGTTTAATTCCTTCTTCTATGTTTCTTCTTGACTTATTTATTCATCATTTAAGCAATGCGGAGATTATTTATTCATCATTTATCGGAAAGAAAAATATATATCTATACCTATATATATGTGTATATGTATATATCTAATATTGAGGTAAATATATACTTTTAGAGAAATGTCTTTTTCACCAACATTTCAGAAAAGAGATGATTATAGAAGTGGAAACATAATATTTGACTATTCATATAATATTATAATTCAGACAAAACTATTACTTTTTGTGGAAAAAAAAACTATTATTTATGGGATTAATAATATAATAGTATCATAGTAGATCTATTTTGTATATAAAAAGGTAATATTATTTCTTTGTATGTAATTCGTAACTATTTATAATTATAATTTGTTTTTTGTTAAGCTGTTTGTAATGTTAATAAAATGACAGTTGACCCACCGTGACATTACACACTCAGACATTTAACAATTCTTACTCTGTCTTATCCGAAACTAGCTACTCCCCAAGTAACCAAAAAAAACAAATTTTTTTATTTTTTATTTAATCTCTTTTTACAATCTTCCTCGCCTATAAATACAACACCATTTCTCTACATCCCAAACACACAAAACATATAATAATCTTCTTTCAGTTTCTTCTCCCTTTACGTTTTGCATATCCCGACAATGGGAGCTTCCACAAATAACGTCACGGCGTTAGAAACAGAGTCCTCGTCCAAAGAATACTCCGACCAACCATCTCCTCTGCGAAAGATCGTCTCCGTCGCTTCCATCGCCGCCGGTGTACAATTCGGGTGGGCTCTACAGCTCTCCCTCCTCACTCCTTACATTCAGCTCCTGGGGATCCCTCACAAATGGTCCTCTCTGATGTGGCTTTGTGGTCCTATCTCCGGTATGATTGTTCAACCTATCGTAGGCTACCACAGTGATCGATGCACCTCCAGATTCGGTCGCCGGAAGCCCTTCATCGCCTCGGGAGCAGCCCTCGTTGCCGTTGCCGTGTTCATGATCGGATACGCCGCAGATCTCGGTCATAAAATGGGAGACAAACTCGAGCAAACGATCAAGGTACGAGCCATCACGATCTTTGTCGTCGGGTTCTGGATCCTGGACGTGGCCAACAACACTCTCCAAGGACCGTGCCGTGCTTTCTTGGCTGATTTATCAGCTGGAGATGCTAAGAAGACACGAGTCGCAAACTCCTTCTTCTCCTTTTTTATGGCCGTAGGAAACGTTTTGGGATACGCGGCGGGAGCTTACACAAACCTCCACAAAATGTTCCCCTTCGCAATGACCAAAGCTTGCGATGTCTACTGCGCGAATCTCAAAAGCTGTTTTTTCTTGTCCATCACTCTCCTTGCTATCGTCACAATCACATCCCTCTGGTATGTTAAGGATAAACAATGGTCTCCCGAGCCGAACTCGGAAGACTCCGGTAAGATCTTTGGAGAGATCTTTGGAGCTTTCAAAGTCATGGAACGACCCATGTGGATGCTCTTAATCGTCACTGCCGTCAACTGGATCGCATGGTTTCCGTTTCTTTTGTATGATACCGACTGGATGGGTCGTGAAGTTTACGGTGGAGACCAAGCCGGAGGCGATAGATTGAAGCAACTCTTTAACAAGGGAGTACATGCAGGTGCATTAGGACTGATGTTTAATTCCATTGTTCTTGGTTTTATGTCACTTGGTGTTGAATGGATCGGTAGAAAAGTTGGAGGAGCTAAACGCCTTTGGGGGATTGTTAATTTTATCCTCGCAATCGGTTTAGCCATGACGGTTCTTGTTACGAAACTAGCCGAGGCTCACCGGAAAACCGCCGGTCCTTTAGCCGGACCAACTACTGGTATTGTAGCTGGAGCGTTAACTATCTTCTCTGTTCTTGGTGTCCCATTAGCTGTAAGTTACTTTTGTCTTTTTGGTATTTTATATTTTGTTTTTTTATTTTACTAAATATAACGTAACATGTTTAACCAATTCTTTATAATATTTTTCACAGATCACTTTCAGTATTCCATTTGCTTTAGCGTCCATATTTTCAAGTAGCTCCGGTGCTGGCCAAGGTATTTTTTTCTTCTTTTTTTTATGTTGTGTGTTCTAATTTGATAAGATTTGACAGATTCAAAGTTTGATTTGAATACACTGCTTGAGAGATATGTATCCTAATTATTTTCAGAAAAACCAGATATGTTTCCTAATTTTATTTTTTACTCCCCTTTAGAGATACTTCTTATCTTCTGTAATCAATATTTTTTCTTAATATCGGAAAGTTTATCTATAGCATTAATGAATATGATAATATTTTATGTATTCCTCTCATTTATGTTTGAATTATCCATTGGTTGATCCACCAGTATGGAGTTTACCATAGACTGATGTTGGAAATAATGCTAGTTTCCCCTTTGTAACTGTAAGCATTTAAATCTAAAGTTTTGTTTTTGTCTTAATTGCAGGACTTTCGTTAGGAGTACTAAATTTGGCGATTGTGTTTGCACAAATGATAGTATCATTTGCAGCTGGACCATTTGACGCTCTGTTCGGCGGTGGAAACTTGCCGGGATTTGTGTTAGCATCAGTTGCAGCAGCGGTCAGTGGAGTATTAGCGATAACGGTTTTGCCTTCACCGCAATCGGACGCATCTATTATGAAAACAGGACCCATGGGATTCCATTAGTTTTGAAACACACAGAAAGTAAAACAAAAAACAAAAAAAAGGAAAAAAAGTGATAAAATCTAAATAATTTTGTATTGTCCTTTAAGTTATATTGTGTCTGTTTCTGATTATATTTATGGTATATGACTTCAGTATTTTCATTTTTCTATTTGGTAAAATATCCAACTACAGAGAATTCTAAGGAACCAAGACTTCTGACTATAGTCTATGGGAATTCTTTTATAAATGTTAAAAAATTGTACTGTGTAGACTGAATCAGGTAGTTAAAATTAATCAAATATGATTTATAAAATTTTAAAAGCAGTGATTGGTAAATGACTGAAACCGTTTTTATCTAAATACATTATATATATATATATATATATATATATATATATATTAAAAAGATGTAAAATATGTAATATTATATATTGAACCTTAAAAATTATTATATACAACCTCACAAGAATAACATTTTTTTTTCATGTTCATAAATGAATTAATATGATAATAATCGACCAAATTTTTTTTAAAAAAATCTAGTAGTAACAATATTTTTTTGATGTTTTCAGCATCTTATATAATTAATAGTTAAAAAGGTTTGGAAATCCAAACCTAGACACAGTTTATGTAACTTAGACCACCTCCGTTGAAGATTGTTTAGTGAATTGCTTAGTATATAATAAACTAAAAGGAATTAATATAATAATGGTTGGGTTACTTAATTAAGCAATTTTGGGTAGGTTTCGTAAACAACCCACCTATTATTATATTAATTTTTTTTAGTTTATAATATACTAAGCAATTCACTCTCAATGGTGATGCTATTACATTATTTGGATAAAGTCTATCACTCTGTGCTTTTGAATTTAAAAAAACAAAAAAAAAATGGAGAGAAAGAAGAGAATGGTCTTCAGCCTTGCGAATTTATCCAATCTTCCCGTGGAAACACTATCTCCACTAATTCCGAGATTGGATACAAACTCTCTTAACCCGAACTTAAAAAATATATCTTTTCTTCCAAGGCCCATCTAAATCACATTTGAGACCCAAATAAAACACTCGTATCGATGAGGAGACCCAAATAAAACACTCGTACCTTGAGATTTTATAAAACCTCATTGGTATATGACTATATTCTATCCAAGTTTTAAAAAGACTTATCATTTTTTATTTCCCATATGTACCAAGTCTACCAAAAAAATCATATGGAACTTTGATTTTATGAAGGCGAAGAAGTTCTCCAAAATATATAATCCAAATTCGAAAATACTAATATTAGGAAGGTACTTGGAGCAAAAAATGTTAGAAGATATCCAAGTTTGTAATGTATGGTACTTAAAACAACATGCTTAACTCTCCACTCCTCCCCCTAACGTACATATTGAATAGCGCAACTTATGTCTCCATTTCATAGATTTGATGTGACCTGTGAACATCACGTTAGTGGTTAAAATTACGCACCATCCAAAAACCAACCCCCAATCCGACTTACTGAAAAATATTTTCTTCCAGGAGAACTAGTGTAAACCATTATAGTGACCGCTTGAAACTATACTAATATTTTGTCACTACGTTAGTGAGTTTCAAGGTTACTGATTTAGGGAGAAAAAAATAAGACATATAAAATGTGTTGGCATTGATGTTGCAACTTGCAAACTCGTAGGAGACTTCTCCCATTATGCTTTCCGTATATTGGCCATAAGAGCTTTCGTACATATAAAAATAGAAAAGGTGACAATGGATCTTCTTGTCTCAAATCTCAAGTAGGGAATAATGGTCTTTGAAATTTAGCATTGATTAATATCTTACATTTTACCAAATTTATACACAATATCATCCACTTAATCCATTTTCCATAAAGTTTAGCTTCATGAGAAGATTTTCTACAAATCAACATTCTACCGATCAAATGATTCACTCATGCATGTCTTAATTGCCATGAACTAAACCTCGCAAGGATACTTTTTACTGAGGCCATCAAAACCTTTCTTTGCAATAAGGGTATTGTCACCGATCTTCCAGAAATTGTGTTGGAAGATTTTTTTAACTTTTTTTGTCACCACTCATATCTTATATAATATAGAAGGATTACACTTTTCAGCAAGCTCTAAGAAGCTGCCAAGTGTCCTTTTTCATTTTTCTTTTTTACCAATTTATCCAAACCAAAAATCCCAAGTGTAACTCTTTCCAACGGAAACAACATTATGTTTTAACTTTTCTTTTTTACCAACTTATGCAAATAAAAACCGTAACTCCTCCCAATTGAAACAAAAAAACCCTAGTCTCTTCCTCCAATATTTTCTCACAGCCCTTGATGCTCTTCCATGCATGTACTCCATGTTTGTTTCCATTTATAATATAATGCAACAATATATACTAAAAATATAATGTCCTTTAAAAAATTAATCTCCACTTTATATTTCCGTAAGAAAATTCACATAAAAAAATATGTTTAAATAGGAATTCAATGGTGCGGTTAATTTTCTGATGAGAAAACAGCAAATTTTCGAAGAAGCAAAAACTTGAACGTATCACCATCTTGGTCACAAGCATAAATCCGAAGACTTTTCAAGGTAGAATATAACTATTGCTCATGTATGTCTAATATTCTTCTAACATTATACAAATAATGGTAATAACATTTTAAGAAAATACCTCCCAGGAAATCTTCAACTAGAGACAACATCAGCTACCAGGATTTACTAAAAAAGATCAGCACATAATAACCAAACAATTTCCAAAGAAAACCAAGACTAAGAAAGGAACATTTTGAAGATGATTACTTTTTTTATAAAAATATTACAATGCAATAATAATGTTCGATGATTGATATACCTCATATTTTACCGGTTTTTATCATAATAAACGTATAATTATTTATGTTTTAGAGTCTATATATTATTATTAGAGTCCAAGAGAGTCATTTTAGGTGCATGGACGAGGTTTTAGAGCTTGGGAAAGATCTAGAAGGTTTATGGAGCAAAACGGAGCAAATTAAGGAAACGAAGAAAAATGGAAAGAAAACAGAGGGGTGTCGATCGACACCATGCGGAGCAGATTTAAGATTTCCTTAAATCTTAATATGAAGATTTTCCTTAAACTTTTATGTTAATTCTCTAAACCTAAAATCCGTCCTTGTCCCTATAAATACTTCTTTACAACCAATTGTTAATACTTAGCTAATATAGGTTATCACAGTGAGAACTGAGTAGTCTAGATGCATATCTAGGATGTCACAACGAGAGCTGGACAATAGACTTGCATGATTCCTCGTTTGAGAATTATGCCTATCATGTCTTCTTGTCCGAGAGGTGTTGATCGACACCATCATGGTGAACTTCCCAATAGCCTATTATGTCTTAAAAACGATTTTAATGTCCATAACAATGATTATAACAGCTACTACTTCTCATGGTCAACACAAATATCAAAATCAATGATTATAACAGCTACTAATATTAGACGTAGGTTATTCGTTTTAGCTGAACTTCCCAATAGCCTAGCAGCTTTTTAATAGATTAAAAACCCTCTTAAACCATACTTAGTAATAGTTTACAGTAGGAAACACTACAAGAAAATAGCGAAATTATGACTACAAGATTAGTTGGTAAAGAGTCGCAAAACCCTGAT
>OVAP01001280.1:0-25000 GCA_900406295.1 Aurinia saxatilis | reverse complement strand
TTAAGAACCTCGAACAAATAGTGATTGTGTGATTTTACCCACACAAATTTTATTTTAATTAAATTAAAACTCAAGTTATCATTTTTTGGTTCGGAAACTCAAATTATCATATTAAATAAAAATTCTTAAGCGATATTAATAATTTAAATCAACTACATAGTCTATATTGTCAATTTAAAACAATAAAACGTTAAAACTTTAAGTTATATAAATATTAAAATACAACATTTTTTATTGGTTTTAAATTTGTTAAACATATGATTATATTAAACTTTAATGAATATGTAGAGATTTCCATATATGTAATATTTTTTAAAATATTTTGATTGGTTCAATTAAGTAATATGAGCCCTAAAACGATCTATGATTTATACTGATGTCCTCTTCTTTATATATATAAAGGATTGTCAATTTTAAATAATTAAACGTTAAAACTTTAAGTTATATAAATATTAAAATACAACATTTTTTATTGGTTTTAAATTTGTTAAACATATGATTATATTAAACTTTAATGAATATGTAGAGATTTCCATATATGTAATATTTTTTAAAATATTTTGATTGGTTCAATTAAGTAATATGAGCCCTAAAACGATCTATGATTTATACTGATGTCCTCTTCTTTATATATATAAAGGATTGTCAATTTTAAATAATTAAACGTAAAAACTTTAAGTTATATAAATATTAAAATATAACATTTTAATTGGATTTAAATTTGTTAAACATATGATTATTTTAAACTTTAATTAATATGTAGATATTTTCATATATGTAGTATATTTTAAAATATTTTTATTGGTTCAATTAAGTAATGCGTGCGCTAAAACGATCTATGAATGACACATCAGACTTTTTGTACCGATGTCCTCTCCTTTAATATATAAAGGTTGTTATATTAATGTGGTTAGAGATAAGGTTTTGAAAAAAAAAGATGAGCAATTATAATAGTATATTATATTAATGTGGTATGTGAATAATTCGTAAGCTGAGTTTTTTTTTCTTCTCCTTTTACCTCCTTAGCTGTGCACTTTTGCCTTGTACAAGATGTTTGATTTGGACTAAACTAGGAACAGAGTTACGAACACTTTGCACACAGATCCAATGTTAAAAAAAAAAAAAAAAAACAAACAAACATAAGAGCACACATGTGGCCAACTATCGGCAACAAATTCTCCACGATCCACTTCTCCACAATATCCACCTTCCCAGTGATTTTAAACGTGGTGTGTGGTAACCTTACTCTGTCTTTATCGGAAAGTAAGTTTTGTTATAGGCTTTGTATATGGATCAACGTTGAAGACGATGAGACTCTCCTTCATCATTGTTTTTCAACTTGTTATTTGTAATATTTGTAATAAGATGAGTTTACGTAACTTGAACTGGGGATATATATTTTTTTAATATACTTGTTTTCAATATGAATTTATGTAAATTTTATTTTAATATCTAAAAATATTTTTTTAGCTACCCGCAACCGTATGCTACCACAAACACTTGTGGGAAGCAGTTTTTAGATTTGAAGGATTTGGAACGGAACAAAGCAATATAAAACGGTTATTGTGATTGTTACGAACCACCAATAACCGCTACCACCCGCAAACGCAACCGCTGTAGATGCTAGTGGGTGAACATTCATGCTCTAAGCTTAAATCGAAATTCACAAATAAGATAACCCAAAAGGAGTACTTCTACTTTAAAAAAACTTTTATTTCATATGGAGGGGGGCGGGGGGAGTAGTAATGTAAAGCGAATAATGATTGCGCTACAATATTCATCATTAAATTTCCGTGTCCCAACCACTGACTGATCACTAATGAATCATTCCCCTTAAACTCTTACCTAAGTGAATATGTGATCGTGGCTCCTCATGACTGATCCAACAACCCCAAATACTAATCTCCTCTTGAATTTGCGGAATCTAAAACCTGATGTCGATGTTTTCCAGAACAGATATAGACCCATTCTAGTATAAGATATGATAGATTAATCCACTAGGAAAGTATAGAGTATAGAGAGAATGATGAGGAGTGATGAACAATGCCCACAAATCAAAACGCGTATTGCTCATTCTTTCTCCCTCACACCTAATCATTTACATTTTTCTTCAATGTATCCATCAAATGCATTTGACTTTCACAGTCCTCCTTCTTAAAAAAATATATATAGCTCCAATTATTTACTTCATCCAATACAAAAGTGTTGAAAGGGATTAGGATAAACCACGCATTTTTATAAGTATGAAAAGATAAGACTTGACTTTGCAGTTTCCATTTCCAATCTTCGAAGTCATATCCTTACCAACTCATGATCACATCTTTTTACAAGTTGTATATAAATACACACATAAAAATACGCATGTGACATAGAAATCTAGACATAGATATGGGAAGCCAAGACATGATGAGTCCATCAAGTTCCTTGGTGGTGAAAAAATCACAAGTGGTTTTAGTAAAACCCTCCAAGGAGACTCCTGATGACTCTCTTTCTCTCTCGACACTCGACAACGATCCTTACATCGAAACCCTCGCTAAAACCATCTATGTCTACGCCCCACCACCATCTCTCAAAAACGTCCAAGACCCCGACCCGGCTTCTCTTCTTCAAGAAGCTCTCTCTCATGCTCTTGTCCATTACTATCCTCTCGCTGGTAAACTTTACCGGCGATCCCACGACAATAAACTAGAGTTGAAGTGCACTCCTGAAGAGGGAGTCCCCTTCACAAAGGCGACTTCCGTTTGCACTCTCTCCTCTCTCAACTATTTGGAGGATATAGATGATGCTTTATACCAACTTGTACCTTGTGATGTAGCTGTGCCCTCTGGTGGTTACAACGCTTTGGCTATCCAGGTCACTCAGTTTGCATGTGGAGGGATCACTATTGGGACCGCGCTTTCTCATTCTTTGTGTGATGGTTTTGGAGCGTCTCAGTTTTTCAAAGCATTCACTGAGTTCGCGGCTGGAAAGACACTGCCTAGCATCATCCCTGTTTGGGACAGACACTGCCTGACCTCTAACAACTTTAACTTGAACGGTATAAAATGTTTTTCTTTCTTTCCTTTTCCATAAATAATACATTTTGAAGTTTTCTCCACATAATTACTAACTGATTAACACTCCAATTTGCAAGACAAAGTATACAAGTAAAACTTTGAAATAGAAATGATTAAAAAATATACTAGTAAATGTTTTTCTAGTATGTCTGAAAATGCTAGAAAATCGGTCTTTTTCTTTGAACAACTATAGTCCGGGATTAGATTTTGACTGAGATCTTTGCCCCGTCGAGCTATTAACTCATAGTTAGAAAGTCAATTTTAATGGAAATACTTGATTCCGATTCAAAACCAATTGGTAACAAATAAAAATCGATACATGTATCTTTTATGTTACTTTAATTAGGCTATTTTGGATGTGAAATTCTTCCCTCTTGTATAGGGCAACTGGATGAGGAGCAAGCTCCCAAGCTAGTTGATTTCATGGAGGCTTGCTCTTCCGCGGCAAAATCTCCTTACACACCAACCCACAACATGGTCTGTGAGATCCTCGACGTCACATCCCAAGACATCACTTACCTCAAGAAGAAGATTGAAGAAGAAGCCACAACTCTAGAAGTTCTTGCAGCCCACGTCTGGAGAGCAAGATGCAAGGCATTAAACCTAACTCCAGATGGAACCACGCTTTTTGGAATGGCCGTAGGGATACGCCGCATAGTAGACCCACCATTACAAGAAGGCTACTACGGAAATGCATTTGTCAAAGCCAATGTATCCATAAAGGCTGGAGAGTTAAGCATCTCACCGTTGTCTCATGCTGTGAATCTCATCAAAGAAGCTAAGAGAGCTGCTTTAGAGAAGAGGTATGTGTTGGAACAGCTAAGAGAGACAGAGAGAAGCTTGAAGATGAATGTGATGTGTCAAGGTGGAAACGGAGCGTTTATGTTGCTTACTGATTGGAGACAACTTGGATTGTCAGATGAAGTTGATTTTGGATATGGAGGATCGGTGAATATAGTACCTTTGGTGCCTAAGTATATACCTGATATTTGTATTTTCTTGCCGAGGAAGCAAGGTGGTGTTAGGGTTTTAGTCACGTTGCCTAGAACTGTAATGGATAAGTTTAAGGAACACATGAATCCTCTAAGCTTGTGATTTATGGAAATGGTAAGTGTGTGTTTGTGTGTGTGTAATTCTTAATATTTGTTCAAAATTTGAAATGGTACCTCTTGGTTTGAAATGATTATCTTTTTACATTTGCAAAAAAAGTAATTATTTTATTGACCTATGATTTGGCACCACCTCATCAGAGCTACAAATCATTTGCTTCCTAAACGACTTTAACCCACATTGCATAAATCAGTTATTTAGAAGTTTAGAAATCTCAAAATAGTAAAGATTGAGATTAAACCTACATATAATATATATAAAAAATAGAACAATTAATTCATTACTAATTGATTTTGAATATATTTTTTAAAAATTTAATATGACACACTTTTGAACACTCTGTCTGCCAGACAAAAATGTTTACCCAATATGGGATATTGAGAACGATATACCTACAAATCGCAAGGCTGGTTATATCGTGGATTATATCCTTGATTATTTGGCGTCAGTTAGTTATAAATTCTCTTCAGATAACAAAGGAAGAGAGCTTATAATTATATAAAGCGATGTCAAATATATTATTGTGGATTATAACCGTCGTAGTCAGTTCTATGGGTACCGTCTAGTTAACAAAGTCGTTCTTGGTAACAAAAAAAGCTTTAACGGTACGTTATTGAATTATTCTTGTGTTGTTTATGTATAGAAGCCATTGATACTCTGGTTCTTAAAACAAGGCCTCTCAGCTAATATACTCAATTCCAATGTTCATGGTATTTATAAACTCTCTTGCCATATGTTAAAGTGAGAGAGTTTATTATTGTATAAAGCGATAGAAAGTAATTCAATTTGTGTGTATAAAGAAAATGCGAAAATAATTTAATTTAACTTCGTAAACCAATAAAAAGTAATTTGAGTTGATCAATTTTTGTTCAAAAAGTTTTAATTGTAGTAATTCTAACTAGACTCACCATTCAATTAATCTGGTACTCTGAGAAAACAAGGAGGTTGAAGACATATTTAGTCTCTACCTCAACAAAATCACTAAGATTCGAAGGCATATTCATTGCAATGAGATGAGATCCAAGTTGATTTATCTTTTTTGTTTTTGTGTAAATTTAGTATCATCTTAGAATAGGTTCTTGAATTTTGTTGTCTCGTAATTTTTTGTTTGGGACGAAATGATAAAAAGAAAGAGACTAATATAATGGGCCTTAATTAAGTAAACAAGCCCAATACAAATAACGAGTTAGCCCATGATGAAATACAAGCGGAACAAATCTAGGGTTTTAGTTTCATTTGGTATATATCTTTAGAAGGAGCCGTCAAGTGAAGAAATCAGCAGCTGCAACCATGGTACGTCTTTTCACTATTCTCGATTTCTTACAATTTTCTTGAATCTCCGCCTTCAAGTTCTGTTTTTTAAGCGAAACCTCGGTTCGTAATAGGCATATGGTTGTTGAATCATCGACGTTTTGTTAGTGTCATAGACTCTAGATGGTGTACTTTGTTTTATGATGTTTCTCTTACAGAAACATCTGTCGCTGTAAATCTGACTGAAATGTTCTGTTATGGGGTTCTGGGAAATGCCCTTTTGAAAAGAATCTATCAAATGTGTTGAATTTGGGTTGATATTGATTCGTTTTGGTTCTGTTGTGTATACTCTGTTTTATGACGTTTCTCTTATATAAACATCGGTCACTTTAATGTTTTGGGATCAGAATCTGACTGTAATGTTCTGGGAAATACCCTTTTGAAGAAACTCTATAAAATGTGAATTTTTGGTGTTGATTTTTACTCGTTTTGGTTCTTTTGTGTCTGTTGTTTTGACCTTTTGTGTTTTGATGTGAATTTTTTCTAGGCGAGAGGATTGAAGAAGCATTTGAAGAGGCTCAATGCTCCTAAGCATTGGATGCTTGACAAACTTGGTGGTGCCTTCGTACGTTCTTTTATCTGAAAACTTGTGTTCTCAAAAACATTTTTTTCATTTGCCTGTGTGTTAATGTTGGTCATTTGTGCTGTTTCTTGCAGGCCCCTAAGCCGTCTTCTGGACCTCACAAGTCAAGGGAGTGTCTTCCTCTTGTTCTGATCATCAGAAACAGGTTGAAGTATGCTTTGACTTACCAAGAAGTCATCAAGATCTTGATGCAAAGGCACATCCAAGTTGATGGCAAAGTCAGGACTGACAAGACTTACCCTGCTGGCTTCATGGGTATGTGTTTTATTCGGTTATGCTCATTTCGTTTTGTGTATTTAATCGTTTGGCTTATATTACATTTTGATTGGAATAAATGTACATGAATTTGATCATTGGTCTAAGTAGCATTTGGGTTTGAATAAATGTGCTTGTGTTATTTGGTAATGTTCTTTTGTTGCTTGTATTTGATAATTAGACTAAAATGCATTTTGATTTGTATAGATGTTGTGTCCATTCCCAAGACCAATGAGAACTTCCGTCTGCTGTATGACACCAAGGGACGTTTCCGTATCCACTCCATCAGGGATGAGGAATCAAAGGTTTGTTGGATTTTCCTCTTGAATCTTTTGACTATGTGAGAGTAGTGACTGGAATCAGAAGATTGATGTGTGATTTGTTGTATTATGTAGTTCAAGCTTTGCAAGGTTAGGTCTATCGCTCTTGGGCAGAAGGGTATCCCGTACCTGAACACCTATGATGGTCGCACCATCCGTTACCCCGACCCGCTCATCAAGCCAAACGACACCATCAAGCTGGACCTTGAGGCTAACAAGATTGTGGACTTCATCAAGTTTGACGTGGGTAACGTTGTGATGGTCACTGGGGGTAGAAACAGAGGCCGTGTTGGTGTGATCAAGAACCGTGAGAAGCATAAGGGAAGCTTCGAGACAATCCACATTCAAGACTCAACAGGACATGAGTTTGCTACAAGGTTGGGCAATGTGTTCACCATCGGTAAGGGAACAAAGCCATGGGTGTCTCTTCCAAAGGGCAAAGGTATTAAGCTGACCATCATTGAAGAAGCCAGGAAGAGGCTGTCTGCTGAACAAGCTTAAGCTTTATCAAGACCAATTTCGTTTTACTTTGTCATAGACTCTCAGTTTTGAGCCTTTTTTGGTTATGTTGTTTGGCTTGCAAAACCCATAAAAAACAATCCGAAATTTCCAGTAGAGAGTTTTATTATGTTTGTATGATGGAGATTTTCTAGTAATTTACTATCTTTCTTATATTATCTGCATCTCACGTTGACACTAGTTTTGAATAGATCAATAGCAAGTGCTACATTTGACATGTATTAATAGGAATAAGTGTTTGTCCTATAATGAGTTAGATGTTTTATTTGTTTTGACATGATCAGTGGGCTACAAGATAAAAGATCTCAAGGGCTGCTGAAAGCGATGTGATGAGAAAAAAGTCAGAAGATTTATGTGTTTCACACTAAGTCATCTCTCTCACTTAGTCAAATATCATTCCCTTACTTTCCTGGAAACTTCCTTCTCTTGCAACCCTTTAGTTAGATAAGTAAGAAGAGTATTTCATACGTAACCATTTTCGATTTCTTGTCTTTCCTTTCAATGGATCATCAAAGAGCTATCCCCAAATTCAAATCAGCAAGTCCGTCGCCGCTCGCTCTTTCTCCCTCGTCTTACTTCTCTATGCCTCCTGGTGTTACTGCCAACGATCTTCTTGACTCTCCCCTGCTCTTCAGTTCCTCTAACGTATGTTCTTCTCTTTTAATCACAAACTATCAGTTCAAAACTTTGGAAACCTTTTGTTTTGTCTTTTTAAAGGTTCTTGATTTGTTCATTTTCTGTTGGATTCATTATGAGTATCTAAATCTTGTTGGATTAAAAGTTAAAGATTGCGTTCTGTTGGATTCATTATGAGTATCTAAATCTCGTCTTACCATGAAAGAACAGATTTTGCCATCTCCAACAACAGGATCGTTCCCCGTGCAATCTCTGAACTGGATTAATATCAACCAGAATGAAATCAAACATGAAGATGGAAAGGAGCACACTGATTTTTCCTTTGCTAACAACAACACATGTCCTCCTTTGTTCCAATCATCTGTATGACTCAACTTTGCATTTTTACCTTCTGGCTTATCTTTAAAACATTCTGGTACTGAACATCTCATTTTTCAGATGGTAGCTCAGCCTTTACCCCAAGTGAAAGAATCCCTGGCTAACAAAGCCTCGGATGATGGCTACAATTGGCGTAAATACGGACAGAAGCAAGTCAAGGGAAGCGAAAACCCGAGGAGTTACTTTAAATGCACTTATCCAAACTGTNAGCGAAAACCCGAGGAGTTACTTCAAATGCACTTATCCAAACTGCCTCACCAAGAAGAAAGTAGAGACTTCTCTTGTGAAGGGTCATATCACTGAGATTGTCTATAAAGGAAGCCATAATCATCCCAAGCCTCAATCCACAAAGAGACCAGCTTCTACTGCAACAGCACAAGACGTTGACTTCAATCAGAGAAGCAGTCATGGAGATGGAGAAGATGAAACAGATGCTAAGAGATGGTAAAGCCAAAGTCAGAATTAAGTAATAGGATGAAATACAAAGATGTGATTTTGAATTGCTGTGAATGTGTTTTATACAGGAAAAGAGAAGAGAATGTGAAGGAGCCAAGAGTAGTGGTTCAGACAACAAGTGATATAGACATACTTGACGATGGTTACAGATGGAGAAAGTATGGTCAGAAAGTCGTCAAGGGCAATCCTAATCCAAGGTGTGTGTTCTGTTTCTTATTTGCATTATTCTTGAGTTACAGGGAGCTTGGAGCTTAGCTGTTTGATGAATGATGTGCAGGAGTTATTACAAGTGCACATTTACAGGATGTCGTGTGAGGAAACAGATAGAGAGAGCATTCCAAGACACAAATTCAGTGATCACCACTTATGAGGGAAAGCATAACCACAGTATCCCAACACCAAGAAGAAATCACACCTCTATATAAGAGATTTTTGTCAATATTTACTATTTAGTGTCAAATTGGTGACACACAAGTTTTAAGGTTGACATATATATATAGAGAAGAAAAGGATCTCATTTCAATTTTGTAAAATACTAAATACAAATTTCCGTATACTACACAAACTTTAACTGCTTTAGTTAACTATTCACAATCTGCCAAAAAAAAACTTTACAGATTTCACACGTTTGTGGCAATTGCTAAGTGATGTACTAAACACACAAAGGCATATATATGCATTTAAGTACACACAAAGAGAGCAATAATTTAGTTTTTTTGTAAGAGAATAAAGAAAGAAGTAAAAGCACATGTTAGTCGCCGACACTTTGAAGTAAAGACAGCGAACGTGAAAGCCATATTCACTTTTTTCAGATCTCTTTCATTTCTCGTGACTTTGTTAGCAAAACAGATCTGCTTCAATGGCTTCTCCTCTTCTCCCAACTTCGTCAACTCCTGATCATCATCATCTCCCTAGCTCTGATCCACCGTTGCTAAGCAATCTACGCGTCCTTGTCTCTCGTGTTGTAGCCTCAGCACGTCATGCTACAGCCGAGGCTAGGCCATGGACCGAGCTTGTGGACCGGTCAGCGTTTTCGCGGCCACCATCGTTCTCCGAGGCAGCATCAAGAATAAGGAAGAACTTTTCCTACTTCAAAGCTAATTACATTACTCTAGTAGCTCTCCTGCTCGCTGCTTCTCTCCTCTCGCACCCTTTTGCTCTCTTCCTCCTCGCATCACTGGCTGCTTCTTGGCTCTTCCTCTATGTTTTTCGACCCGCGGATCAGCCGTTGGTTATTGGTGGTCGAACGTTCTCTGATCTTGAGACTCTTGGGATGCTCTCTCTTTGTACTGTGGTGGTTATGTTCATGACCAGCGTTGGATCGCTCCTGATGTCCACTCTGGCCATGGGGATGATGGGAGTGGCTGTCCATGGCGCGTTTCGTGCTCCTGAAGATTTGTTTCTTGAGGAACAAGAAGCTATTGGATCTGGTCTTTTCACTTTCTTTAACCAGACTGCTTCTAATGCGGCTGCTGCTGCCATTGCCACTTCCACCATGTCCAGAGTTCGAGCCTGAGATTATTGAAGAGACCATATTTCCTAGTTCCTACACCATATTCATATTCATTTCTTTCTATTTATACAACTGAAATTTGTTGTAACCATTATTTATTCACTCCTGTTTTGTCCTCTGCTTTTGTTTATTGCTTCACTATTTGAAACATAATCAAGATCCATCAATATACATCATTAAAATGACTATGAAAGCAAAGTATTAACTATTTTTTTGGTTTTGGNTTGTCCTCTGCTTTTGTTTATTGCTTCACTATTTGAAACATAATCAAGATCCATCAATATACATCATTAAAATGAGACTATGAAAGAAAAGTATTAACTATTTTTTTGGTTTTGGTTTTCTGACACCAAAGTGGGAAAGAAGTGAAACTGGTTTTAATCTCAAAACCATGAATGAAGAAGAAGAATAAGAATAAAATTACATGCTGATCTCGTTCTATGAGCTCTCTCTCTCGTATTGACTTGTCTCCTCTGCAACCTTTGCCCACACATTAGCGATCTTCTCTGCATATCCAACCTGCAAATCAAAATACCAACAACTCTGTTTTTATTCATCACTTTATATCACAAATCATAAATTATTCNGTGGGAAAGAAGTGAAACTGGTTTTAATCTCAAAACCATGAATGAAGAAGAAAAATAAGAATAAAATTACATGCTGATCTCGTTCTATGAGCTCTCTCTCTCGTATTGACTCGTCTCCTCTGCAACCTTTGCCCACACATTAGCGATCTTCTCTGCATATCCAACCTGCAAATCAAAATACCAACAACTCTGTTTTTATTCATCTCTTTATATCACAAATCTTAAATTATTTGAGACCTATCAAAATATTGCCCCTAATCAACCACTCCTCTAATAACATTATACCTGGTTAACAACAAATCCTTTCATCATATTCAAGAAGTCTGCTCGTCTCTCTCTGTCAAGCCTTTCAACCTCGGACCAGTTATTTTCCTGTCACGGTAATACATGTTTAGTTAAGACTTCCAATCAGTATAAGAGTGTTTATGTATACAGGCATATGAATAAACCACCTTGATCCGCTCGTACTCCCTGATGGCAACGTTTTTGGCATCCTCGGTGCTCTTGATGGTTTCTTTTATCTCTTCTATTTTCTTAATCCTGGATTTGTCACCGCCAAATATCTTCGATGATGCAGCTTCTAGCTTCTCCGCTCTTCCTTCCAGAGAGGAAATCTCAGATAAAAGCGTCTGTACTGTTAGTAAAGCACTAGATCTATCTGCAAACGCGCCCTGGACCGCCAGCATTAGGCCAAGGTAATCATGAAGTGTGTCCTGACATCAAGGAATAGCTCGTTAATGAGACTAAAGCGCAGCTCGAATGAGCGTGAAACAATTTCCACATATCTAACTAGTATTAAGTTTACCAAATGCTTGACAGTCTGAGAATTCAGCTCTCTATACAATCTACTGGCTTTTACAGCAGCAGTAGCTAAATTCTTCGTATCATTGGCACGAGCTCTCTGAGAATTGAAGATAGCTTCTTCGTTCTCGAATTTTGTCAGCTTAATGAATGCTAAACCCATTTCCCCCATAGTCTCTCCCATATCTTGCTGTGCCTTAACCAAAGTTTCAGCCTACCAAAAAAAAAAAAACAAAAAACCCCATGAAAAATACTGAGCTAAGTGATGCATAGAAATGAAGTTTAACATGTATGAAACTCCACCTGCTGTGAAGCATTAATAATCTGCTGCTCAAGATCACACATTTTCTCCTTCTTCTCCAAAAAGTCCTTATCTTCTTCCACAACAGCTGGTTTCGCTCCACCCCAGTCATTCGAAACCGACTGTCTAAGCTCTTTAAACAGCCTCAACAAATCTCTCCCTCCTCTAGCCGGCTGAGCCACCTCAACCGCGGAAACCCCTCCTCCACCTTCACCAAACAACTGTTTCGGCAACTTCACAGCACCATCCAACATCCTAGAAGCCACATCAGTACTCATAGCCAACGGTAACTTCCCCTCAGCCTGAAGAAAAACCTTCAACTCCTCACTATTCCTAATCACAGGATGCGCAGCGAGCCTACGCAAGTACTTCTCCAACGCAACTCTCCTCTGCTCAACAAACTCTTGCTTCTGCATCACTTGACTCTCCACGACACTCTTATCAGGCCTAGGAGGGATACAGTAACCTCTATACGACTCAGCTAACCTATCAGCTAACGTAACAACATCTCTAAACCTTCTCCTCACACTAAATTCCGATCCACCGAACTCCGAAAGATTCGTTCTCGTGGTGATTTGGTAAGTCATGTACGTACCTCCTCCAGGAATCATCGAATTCGCAGATTCTTGCTCTTTCTGAGGATTAGATACAGTGATCTTGATGTAATCGGAGCTTAATGAAGAAGAAGGAGATCTAGATAACGAATCTGATGATTGACTATGACGACTTCCGTTTCCATCATCGGAGTTCTTATCGAATGGACTGAAGATCACATCGGCGTAAGACGGAGGCTCGATGTATGAGTTAGAGTTATCACTGTTTGATTTGGAGCGAGGACTTCGTAAATCGGAGTAAGAAGACGGCGCGAAAAGTGGATCGGAATCAGCCGGAGTCACGAGCGGGTGACGTGAGTCATCGGAGAGTGTTGAAATGGTGCTGCGATCACCGGAATTGGATTGATCGGTTCTCGTCTTGTCGTCGTTATCTTCACGGAGGAAGAGATTCTCCATTTCTTCTCTAGAGGAAGCGTAGAGATGTGAGTCTTCGTCATTATTCTCTGAGCCCATCATTTTTTTCGAAATCGAGAGTTTGATAAATCTCTAAGTACTAAAGCTAATTATAGTAAGAAATTTCGAGAGAGAGAGGGAGAGAAACGGAGATTTCGAGGAGACGGTGGTGGTGATCGCCGGAGTGGTTAAGTTCGCGGCGGTGTGGGCTCAGGTAGGTGTGACCTGGATTCTAGATAAGAGTTTCGTCAATAACCAATCGGAGGACAACTGAAATGACACGGGTCACACTCGAAGACTTTTTATTGGGTTTTGACCCGGCCCAACCTTATTCGGCCCAATGTGTACTTGTTATTTTCTTCTTATCCTTAAGATTGAGTGCATTTCTTTCTTCAAAAAAAATGTGATGAATTTTATGGTAATTTAGTTTTTGTTTTATTCTAATTCGGGTAATTTGGGTAGTTTATATAATTTGAGTATTGGTTACTTTTATAAATTTGAACATATAAAAACTCGAAATTCTATTAATTGGTTTATTTTTGGTACTTCCGGATAGTATCCATTTAGTTTGATTTGATTCCGGTTCAGCTATTTGAAACTTTTGAAAATAGTACTCCATTTAGGTATTTTTTATCCGTTCCAGTTCAGTATTTTAGGTCCAAATATTTTGTTCACGCCTAGTTTTTGTGTGCAGTATTATGCAAAAAGTCTCTAAATGGCTAGTGATTCATGAGAACGGTATGTGTCTTAAGTGTGCATCCAAACGGTCTAATTATATTTCTAGTTATTGTTGGTTTTAGAACTTTTGTAAGCTAATTCAGTTGATTCGGTTAAAACAGACAGATGCAGTACAGTTTTTTTTTGGGTTGGAACTCATTAGATAGTAAACAATGGTATGTCAAATGAAACCTTTAAAAAGGCATCTTTATTTAGAGACGACACAAGTAAAACGACAACAGATTCACGAAAAACACAGAGAGAAACTTAAATAGCAGAGACCGTGGAACCTAATTTGATCTTGAATTTGAAGCTGATGCACGTTAGTCTTCCGCCATCCTTGTCGTTTATCGTCATCTTAAGCGTGTAAGTGCCCTGTTTTCAAAGAGAAACTTGTAAGATGAGAAGAGTAACCCACTCTAATGATCATGATAGGAAATGAGACAGATTGGAAGTGTGAGTAATATCAAAACCAATCATTGTCAAATGAACAAGCCAACATTGTCTTATGTCTGTTTCACGTGTTGGGATAGAAAACAAGAGTGTACAGGGAAATGAACAACCACCGACCGAGTGTTAAAAAATCTTACCGGTGGTGTAATTGAAGGCAATGTTTGGGAATGAGAAAGGACAAAGTCGCCTGGTGCAATGGGGCAGGCAGTCTCATCACAAAGGTCATGAGTTTCGGTATGAATTCGAATTCCAAAGAGTGAAACACTGATCACTACTTCTCCCCCAGAGATGTCTTCGCCTGTTTCACACCGGCACACACAAGCAAAGATGTTATCAGGGAATGTTACGAAAGTTCTCTGATAAAAGAGTATAGAGTAGACACTACAACTGAAACAAAATGAAAAGGAAGCAGTAAAAATCATACCAGTAGATCCCGAGATCTTAAAAGTTGCGGTTTCGCCACTCACAACGGGGTTAGGAGAGATATTCACACCCTTGACCTTGACAGGATCAAGCCTCTTATCTACAAAACATTCACAAGAGGTTTCTTCAATAAAGATTAGATTGAACAGTACCACCAGAAAAGTCCCACCTCACACAGCAAACGATCATCTCAAATACATAGAGAAGAAACAAAACTTTTGGGCAATAAAAAGGGAATTTTTACACTCAATTTGACATTGAAAATTGTTAAAATTGAAATTGTTAAAATTGAAATTTTACATAGGGGTATTGAAGTATTCTAAGAACAAAACAGAACTACATGTATTGGAACTGGAAGTGTCTCTATTTTGGGGCAACTGATTGCTTCTTACAAACGAATTTAGCAATAGTATCTAAATCTGGAAATAGTATCCCTAAACTTGAATGAATCTTACACTCAAATTCAACGCAGCCAATTAGTCCAAAAATAGTAAAAGATGCAAAATTGAAAACCCCTAACCGCAGTATGTGAAAGAAGTGGCGTGAAGAGCAGGTAGGAAGACGAGGACGAGGAGAAGAAGCAGAGTCTGAGCTTGAGATATCGCCATGGATGATGAGTTCTTCGGTGTTGAAAGAGTTTGGTAGTTCGACGAAGAAAGACATATGGTCAATGTAAGATGGAATCCAACGGTTCAGATTTTTTGTAGCTACATTTATTGTGAGTTTCACTAGATGCCACGTATCAAATTTAATGTTTATTTGGTTTGAGTAGGTTTCACTTTGTCCCCTGATTGAAAAAAGTTTTTTTTTTTTTCGGGTCGGAAACTGGGTTTTCCGGGTCGGATCCTTTTGGGATGTCATCATCGATTCTGGTTACTGGGTTTCTCTCAAAGTACTCTCATCTTGCATGTTATGTTCTTACGAGAATGTAGTCTTATGATGGAGTTTTCAGTGGCGAGATGCTTAAAGTTCTGATTGTTAAGATGGATTCGGAGTTTGAAGAATATTCAATCATTTGTCTTCATCTACTATCTTCTAGTCCATCAAGTGGACTTGAAGTATATTTGTTTATGATGATGACGCAGCAAGAGATTTGGTTTTGGGTTGATAGATTTGCCAGCCGTTTTAAGCATATTCTAAAGTTTTTATCAAATACTATTCTAATTGGAAACATAGTAAAGATTCTGAGAATCCAAGAGTTGGTGTCCGAGGATGAGAAAATACCAAAGCCAAGGTACTAAGAGTGGGCTGGTAGGAGTTCACCTATCATCACTGTGGAACAAGAATAAAAAGTTAAATGCAGGAACTGTTTGTTGTTTAGTGGTTACACCAAATGGAATGTGCTGGTTAGACTAAAAATGCTCTCTGTCTCTATAAAAGGTAATCATCAAATATCTTCTTTAGTCTCACAAGTTAAAATCTAATGGCAATGGAACAACATTGGTGTTTCTTTGTGTTGTTGGCTTTCTTTGTACCTTCTTCACTTGTCAATGCAGAAGTTCATTTTCATGAGTTCGTTGTGTGTGTTTTTACTACTTTCCTCTTTTTTTGTTCCCTCCATTGTTACTTACATTTGATGCTTAAGTTAGTTTGTTCATTTGTGTTTGTTTGGTTAATTAGATTCAAGAGACGCCGGTGAAGAGGCTGTGCAGAGTTCATAATTCGATCACGGTGAATGGACAGTTTCCAGGGCCAACCTTGGAGGTGCGAAACGGTGATTCTCTTGTCATCACAGCTATAAACAAAGCTCGGTACAACATCAGCCTCCATTGGTAACTCTCTCACCCACTCTCTTTCCCTTGTATCACAATCAAAAGAATAAACAAGGTAAAGTCTGATACAGGCATGGGATAAGGCAGATGCGGAATCCATGGGCGGATGGACCAGAATACATAACTCAATGCCCAATCCAACCAGGAGGGAGTTATACCTACAGGTTCAACATCGAAGACCAAGAAGGTACTTTGTGGTGGCATGCTCACAGTAGATGGCTGCGAGCTACAGTGTATGGAGCTCTCATCATCCGCCCTTCGCTCTCTTCTCCTCATTACCCTTTTCCAGTAATTCCCAAGAGAGAGATTACTCTCCTTTTAGGGGAATGGTGGGACAGAAACCCCATGGATGTTTTGACTTCGGCTCAGTTCACGGGAGGAGCGCCAAATGTCTCAGACGCTTTCACCATCAATGGTCAGCCTGGTGATCTCTACAGATGCTCAAGCCAAGGTACATTTAGTTTATGTGCTTCTCGGGACTCNACCCCATGGATGTTTTGACTTCGGCTCAGTTCACGGGAGGAGCGCCAAATGTGTCAGACGCTTTCACCATCAATGGTCAGCCTGGTGATCTCTACAGATGCTCAAGCCAAGGTACATTTAGTTTATGTGCTTCTCGGGACTTAAAAGCAGTTATGTCGTAGTTAATATTATGTGTTGTCATGATGCAGAAACTTTGAGATTTCTGGTGGGATCAGGAGAGACTGTACTTATCAGGGTCATTAACTCTGCTTTGAACCAAGAACTCTTCTTTGGTGTGGCGAATCACAAACTGACAGTAGTGGCTGCGGATGCCTCCTACACCAAACCTTTCTCAACTAATGTCATAATGTTAGGGCCAGGTCAGACAACTGATGTGCTTATAACCGCAGACCAACCACCAGCACATTACCACATGGCTGCACACGCTTACAACAGTGCCAATGCCGCCTTCGACAACACAACCACCACCGCGATCCTCGAATACAAAGGCGCCCCCTGTCTAGGTCCAGGGACACGCGCAATACCCGCGCAACTTCCAGGGTTCAACGACACAGCAACAGCAGCAGCATTCACAGCGCAAATGAGGAGTCCTTCAAAAGTGGAGATACCTCTCGAGATTGACGAGAACTTGTTTTTCACAGTGGGATTAGGACTATTCAACTGTCCAACCGCCAACACGCAGAGATGTCAAGGCCCTAACGGAACACGCTTCACTGCCAGCATCAACAATGTCTCTTTCGTCTTCCCCAGGCTAAACTCCATAATGCAAGCCTATTACCAAGGCACTCCCGCAGGCGTTTTCACCACAGATTTCCCTCCTACTCCTCCTATCCCATTTGACTACACAGGAAACGTGAGCAGAGCGTTATGGCAGCCTACCCGCGCCACAAAGGCCTACAAACTAAAGTTCAACTCAAAGGTACAGATTATATTGCAAGACACAAGCATAGTAACAACCGAGAATCACCCAATGCATCTCCACGGGTACGAGTTCTACGTAGTTGGGACAGGTCTTGGTAACTTCAATCCAAACACAGACACAGCCTCCTTCAACCTCATCGACCCGCCACGAAGAAACACAATAGGAACACCTCCTGGTGGATGGGTAGCCATCAGATTCGTCGCGGACAATCCCGGAGTATGGCTGATGCATTGCCACATCGACTCACATCTCTTCTGGGGTCTGGCTATGGTCTTCTTAGTAGAGAACGGTGAAGGCCATTTACAATCTGTTCAATCTCCACCATTAGACTTACCCCAATGTTAAACTTTATACACACACACTTGTAAATCTTGTTTATTCTCCTTTGTTTGTTTGGTCTAATAAATGATTTCGTTTTGTCTCACAAAACCACACAACAAATATACCACCAAAAGTTTTCTTAACATTGCAAAAACATAAAAATGATGCACCAGCCGGGAATCGAACCCGGGTCTGTACCGTGGCAGGGTACTATTCTACCACTAGACCACTGGTGCTTGTGCGTTAATCGAGCAAGAAATATTTATACTAGTATTAAATTTAAAACCAAAAGCAATAAAAATAGTACGTACACACTCTCACTCACCGATTTCAAGTAGACGACGACGGACCCAAAACCTCGTAACCATCGCCGTCAATGGCCTCCGCGCTCGAATGTTGGACCACACGTGGTTCCGGTGACTGCACCGACGATGATTTCGTCGACGACCAAGTCCTTATGCCTTCCGACGACAGGTCTGAGTCACTCACTGCTACTACGCCGCGTTTCGATCAGTCCTCTTCCTTTATGCAGAAACGGTTTCAGCGTCTAGGTCGTAACGTCTCCGACGCGATCGCTTCTCTTAAGAGCTCTCTTAGCCGCGATTCAGATCGGGAGAATCAGAATGCAACCACCGGAGGAGGAGGAGGGAGGAAGCTCGTGTGGGCTAGTGTTGTACGGAACCTTGCTAAAATGTATCCAGGAAGTCAGTTACCGGAAAAGCTCGTCTCTAATCTCCGGAAGCATTACGATTCTTTGCCTCTCAGGTAAAAAATCTAGATTCTCATAAATGCTTAAGATATTGTACTCAATTAGATTTAGATTTTGTTGTTGGATTTGGTAGATTTTTGAGTAATCTGGATGATTGTTGATTTTGTGTTTAACAGTTATAGTCATGCGGGTTTCGATATGAAAGAGGTTTTTGTACATATAAAGTTGATTGAGCAAGCTTGTGGAGATGAGAATCCTGTGTTTGTGATTGAAGAGGTGTTTGCTGAGGAAAGTCAGGGTTCTGTGTTCAAGCTCACGTTCGCTTGTAATTCTTCGGTTTCTTGGTCGAATGTTTCGGGATCTTTTGATAGTGCTTCGATATGTTGTAACAAGGTACAAGTATTTGAGAAGAAAGGGTTGACTCTTGGTGTTGTTGTTTTCNTCAAGCTCACGTTCGCTTGTAATTCTTCGGTTTCTTGGTCGAATGTTTCGGGATCTTTTGATAGTGCTTCGGTTTGTTGTAACAAGGTACAAGTATTTGAGAAGAAAGGGTTGACTCTTGGTGTTGTTGTTTTCCTGGTTGAGTCTGGGGAAGAAAAGAATTTTAAAACTAAGGTAGAGAATGCGCTTAAATCTGCGGTAAGGAAGACTAAGTCAACTTCGGTAAAGCTCCCTTTTGGCCTCTGTGGGTGTCAAGAGCAGAATGCGGGTTTAGGAGAATTTGGGGATGGTGATGAGGAGTCCATTGATCAGTGCTATAGACATGAGTTGGAAAATCTGAATAGTAGTATCCAGCTTGAAATGCCAGCCCCAGGCTCTTCATTTTCTGTATCTGTGGATGAATGGCAGACCATTCAATCGGGCGGCGATGATATTGAGAAATGGCTCTTGAGTTCAGATCATGTTGAGTTTAGTGATCGGTTAGGACCAAATTCGTTTAAAGGAGTTTACAAAGGGAAAAGGGTGGCCATTGAGAAATTAAAAGGGTGCGATAAAGGAAATTCATATGTGTTTGAGATCAGAAAAGATTTCTTGGAGCTGATGACTTGTGGACACAAGAGCATTCAGCAGTTTTATGGTGTCTGCATTGACGAAAATCATGGATTATGTGTGGTAACAAAACTGATGCAAGGTGGATCACTCCATGAACTGGTGTTGAAGAAAAAGAAACTTCAGACTAAGGATATATTTCGAATTGCTGTTGACATAGTAGAAGGGATGAAGTTGATAAATGATCATGGAGTTGCATTTAGAGACCTTAACACGCAGAGAATACTATTAGATAAGAAAGGTAACGCCTGTTTGGCTGATATGGGAGTAGTTACCGTATGCAAGAGTACCAACGAGGCCATGGAGTATGAAACAGATGGCTATCGATGGCTTGCACCTGAGGTATGTATTTCTTTGACGTTTTTTTTGCATGATCCTAGTTCAGTGAATTCATAAGCCAATGATAGAGAAAACTGTCTGGTGTGCACCTGAAAGCTTACTAACATGCTTCATCATTACATTAACTGAGAATGGATAATGTATTTTTCTATCACTAATTTTCCTTGTCTAATTACAAATAAATAGATTCTATTGGTTGCTAACTACAATTTCTGAAATGGTTGAAATTAGATGATCGCGGGGGATCCAGAGAAAGCGAGAGAGAATTGGATGAGCAATGCATATAGCTTCGGGATGGTGCTTTGGGAGATGGTGACAGGGGAAGAAGCTTATGGGTGTTGCTCGCCAGTGCAGGCAGCGGTTGGGATTGCAGCATGCGGGCTAAGACCAGAGATACCAAAGGACTGCCCTCAAGTCCTTAAATATATTATGACTAAATGCTGGAACACTAGTCCCTCCTCACGCCCTAATTTTTCACAAATCCAATGCATCTTGCTCCGTGCCATCTCACGGTAATCACTCTCTTTTACACAGCCATTTCCACTGTTTTTAGGAATTGGAGCAGTGGGTTTTTTTTGAAGAAATCTCAGCTAATCAATTTCTTTTTTGGTAAGAGCATAGTTTCACATCAATATTATTTTTAAATAGCAATGATGTTGATTAAGCTGAGAAGAAGAAGGGGTTGTTGTATATTTGGTTAGATGGTAACATTGTGTGTGTGGCTACCCATTTTGGACTTAGTACAAGCCCATTTTCAGCTACAGTAGTTTACATTGTAAATAAGCCTAATTTCTTCCCAAAATTGAGTTTTTATTTTCCATTTGAATAAACAAATAACAAAGAATCAGTTTTCAATGTAAGATACTGAAATAGTAGTTTGTATTGAGTGGATTAGGACTGTTCAAAATGGCATAAAGTAATGATTCTTTATGGCTTGGCACCAACGAAAATATGACGAGGTTCATTTAAATGTTATTGTTGCTAACGAAAACAACAAAAGAAAAAAAAAGGAAAAAAAAAAAAGCTAAGTCAAGGTTTACTGGGTCAATTTGTAGAGGAGAAAGACCATATCGTGCAATGCAAATGGTGTTTATAAATAAACAAAAGTTGCATTTACATGTTCCAACTTTCTATGGTTAACATTTGTATATACAAGAAAAAAGGAAATGTCTTAAAGGTTATAAGATTTTTCCAAAGCAACTTGTAATTGTTGCTCAAAAATAACAAGTCAAGAAAAGAATAGAAAGTGAAGAAGGTGGAATATAAAAAGGAGCAGACATTGATTTTGTCTACTTTCTCTGAACGACGACTTAAAAACTACTCCAACAAAAAACAAAGGGATGAGTTCTGATCAACGGTGGAGATTGCTCCGAACAGCATTCTCCGTCGTTCTTCTCTTCTTTCTTCCTCACAATCTCAGTTTTGGTCTCTGTTTCAGCACTGAAGGTACTTGTCTCATTCATTGTTTCATCTTTCTCAGAATCTATTTTACAAACTGTTGATGGATGTTGGATGGTGTTTGCAGCATTGGCTCTGATGAAATTCAGAGAGAGAATAGAGAGAGACCCATTTGGAGCTTTGATGAATTGGGGAGAGCTTCATCATTGTTCTTGGTCTGGTGTTGTTTGTTCACATGATGGAAGAGTTGTCATCTTGTAAGTCATCAAAAAAACTTTATAATGAGAAATGATCAGTCCTAATGTAGCTTTAGTGGATTGATGTGTTATTATATAACTGGATGATACGTAGAAATCTAAGAGATCTCTCTCTCCAAGGAACACTTGCACCTGAACTTGGAAACTTAACTCACTTGAAATCTCTGTAAGTAAAACGTTTTTCTCCACNGTTGTTTGTTCACATGATGGAAGAGTTGTCATCTTGTAAGTCATCAAAAAAAACTTTATAATGAGAAATGATCAGTCCTAATGTAGCTTTAGTGGATTGATGTCTTATTATATAACTTGATGATACGTAGAAATCTAAGAGATCTCTCTCTTCAAGGAACACTTGCACCTGAACTTGGAAACTTAACTCACTTGAAATCTCTGTAAGTAAAACGTTTTTCTCCACTACTCCCTCGAAACTATAAGCAGATATACAGTACATATATCTACTACAAATCCTTCTTCTTGTGCAGTATTCTAAGAAACAATTCGTTTTCCGGGAAGATACCTGAAGAGGTAACAGAATTGCAGGGGCTTGAGATCTTGGATTTGTTTGACAACAACTTTGGCCAACCATTCCCCTTTAGTCGCAGGCTGCTTCAGTTACCTTCTCCTCCGCCTACAGAGGAAATTCCTTTCCTTCCAGACATTCTCCCCCCTCCTTCTCCTCCTTCTCCTCCTCCGAAGCAGGAACTAGCCCAGATCCCTATCCCGCCTCCAGCTCTGCATCCACCAGCTCAGCCTCCACCACCTGAATTTTTAGCTCAGCCTCCTCCACCAGTTCCCCCTCCAGCTCAGCCTCCTAAACCCAACAAAAAGAAATCTACCCCTTTTATAATAATAGGAGTGGTCGTAGGTGTATTCGGCGTCGTGATCGTGGCTGCATTGGTGGTTTTCTTTCTTCTCCGGAAGCAAAAGGTAAAAATGATAAATCCATGGGCAACTAGGAGCCTTGGCGAGCATCAAGATGTTGTTATTACAGGTATCAAGTTTTCTTCAGTCACTGTGTTATGTTTACTCTATTCAATGACATAGCAGATTGGTGCGTGAGTTTAGTGTACTTACTTATTATGACTCATGAAAGGTGTTCCTAAGCTGAAGCTATCAGAACTAGAAACTGCCTGCGAAGATTTCAGTAACATCATAGGCTCCACACCCTCACACGCCACCATTTACAAAGGAACTCTCTCCACCGGCTCTGAAATCGCTGTTTTATCTCTCGCCCATGGATCACTCCAGGACTGGTCAGCAGACCACGAAACACAGTTCCGAGAAAAGGTAATATCATCAAAAACCTCCTTTTCCCATTACTTTATCCTCTTCTTTAAACCAATCACATACAATCCTGCAATACAGATAGAGAGATTATCTAAAGTGGACCACAAGAACTTTCTGAATGTAATCGGATATTGCCATGAAGACGAACCCTTCAACCGAATGCTAGTTTTCGAGTACGCTCCTTATGGTTCCCTCTTCGAGCATCTCCATGGTCAGTAATTCAATCTCCTGAGAATGTTCTTTCACAGACTCAAGTCCCATCCCTTACTTAACTAGTATTGTTATTGCAGCACAAGACGCAGAGCACTTGGACTGGCCAATGAGACTAAGAATAGCAATGGGAATAGCTTACTGTGTAGAAAAAATGCAGAGTTTAAATCCAAAACCCATTTCACACACAAATCTCAACTCTTCTTCCATCTACTTAACAACAGATTACGCAGCCAAAGTCACTGACTTTACATTCCTAAACTCCACACCAATTGATCCTCAAACCAACTATGTTTCCAGCTTTGGCGTCATTCTACACGAAATCATCACCGGAAAGACTCCGGATCCGAATCTGGATTCTCTCCTCCGCGAAACCAAACCAACAAAGGAACTTGTGGATCAGACCCTTCAAAGCTTTGACGAGAATGTCTTAGTGAAGTTGTGGGAAGTGGTTTTGGAGTGTTTGAAACAGAGTCTGGAAATGAAAGAAGTGGTGGTTAAGCTGAGAGATATCACCGGAATAACGGCGGAAGGAGCTTTGCCGAGACTATCTCCGGCGTGGTGGGCAGAGCTAGAGATCATTTCCACTGAAGCAAACTAAAACTGTGTAGATTAGTACATTATACATATCAACATCAACTTCATATATTTTCTTTGTCTCTCTGCAATTTGAAGATTTGGTATCCAAATGTTGTATACTTCAAAGTTGGTTTCTTTCTATTTTGGGTTTATTTGGGTGAATTGATAACTTGAAAGACTTTGAGATTTCATCATCTCGCTTTGAGAGTAACACAGTACAAGAATTGGTTAAGAAACTGTTAAATCTGTTATCACATGGCCACGTCTTAAACGACATGAAGTTGAGCTATGATTTACACAGACAACAGGCAATTTACACTCCTCACTCACACTGGGTTGGACCAGCTCATGTTTGGCTCATATAACAATCTCAACTCTTGGATGTAAAAGATGATTCATCGTAAAAGAGTTCAAATAAAAAGGAGGAGCCATGCATGGTTTTGTTTTTTTTGTTTGTCGACACATGGTGTTAGTTTTAGTATTGGATGTGTTATAAATTCCAAAATTCTAAAGTTTAGACTCTTAAAACTTTAATTATATAAGAATTAAGAGGTTCTCAAGTACTTTTCTGGTGATATTCGTATATATGTGTAACTAAAATGCAGGCCCGGCTCAAGTGAAGTAGAGGTTCGACGGCCCAGAACTTATCCACAGTTTTTTTTTAAATGTCCATTAAAAAGTTCAAATCCGAAATTATTTTGGTCTAGAAATAAAAAACATATGTAAAATTATTGGTATTGCCCATTGTTACACCTTTTCCTTAATCAAATCATTTCGCAAAAAAAAAAAAGACCCACTTTTAAAAAAAATTTACAAAATCAGATTTTTTCTAAATTTTTTTGGTGTTGGACCTTTTTTTCAAAAAATTTAATTAAAAAGTCTTCAAAAAAAAGAAAATTCTTTTTTTAAATTAGAAGGTCTCAAAAATTTTTTTTTGTCCTGAAGCTCGTATACATCTTGGGCGGGCTGCTAAAATGTAAACAGAAAGCAAATAGGACAAAAAAAAACAAAGAGAGTTAGAGCATCCTCATTACAGACCCACTAAGGAATGTCGTTAGAGTTAATTAGTACTAAATTTAACATTAATTTATTCTCACAACTCTACTAGTACTTCTTCCAAATTTTCCTTTCCATTGGTGACATTTAAACATGAATGTCTTAAGAATTAAAAAAAAAATTTATGTACAAAATGTGTGTTTTTTTCCTTCTATTAGTTTATCAAGCTCCGAGGTTGCAATGACATCATT
>OVAP01001279.1:0-25003 GCA_900406295.1 Aurinia saxatilis | reverse complement strand
TGGTCATAGTAATACAACAGAAAACCTTTATTCTCTTTGGCTTTCTGACATACTTGGAGTAAAAGTTGCTCACATGCTTAAACTGGTAATCTGTCCTCTACAAGATCAGACAAGGTAACAACTTAATCAACGAGAGAGACATATGAGAAAAATGTGAAGGAGTTGGTATGGAACCTTTGCCTCTTGAAAATTGTAACAATAATGTCCAAGTCTAGCGCAGAGGTCAATGTCATAATACCGGCGCCAATATGGACCTCAATTCTTTAGCTAAAATTGCCCTTTCTCATATGACTGTTGTTTTGGAAATGCTCCTTGAATGTAAACCATTTTGTTTCGATATCTCTGGAGATACCATACCATCACATCATCTATGGGAGACGTTACAATGCATAATTTACTGAGAGGTTAATATGTGGAGATTTCAATGCAATACTAAATCAGTAGCCTCTGATTGCTAACAAATTAAACATTCGCAACAGTCCACATGTGTTCCCTTCCTTTCCCTTAATTAGTGCCTAAGGAGTTCTAAACCACTGAAATCTTTTGAGACTATTTGCAATCTATATCAATATCTAGTCCAAGAGTCTAACATGTTGTATTGACATGACCACAGTTCAAAGCTTATCTTTTACAGCCTTAGAATCCAACACAACGTTTTGCATAATAGTTATAACAGACCATATCATATGTATGTTTCTTCTTCTTCAGTTCAACTCCGCAACTTCAAGGCACATATGTTCTGGTTTCCCATCCATGGTTTTCCTTATTATCACTTTCTGTTCAACAACGCAATCAGTTAAAGTAGAATCACTCCAATACTTGTAGATTATGTAGAAGATTGCATTCTCTGCCTTGAGCTTCTCACACGCCTCTGATCTGTATTCTTCTTTAGTTTCTATAACAACCTTCATGATGTCCAATTTCCGGGAGCCATCAATTCCTGCAATTACATTGTAAGTGTATGTAAGAGGATAGAGTTCAGTTTGTTACATTTTAGGCAGAGAATATATAATTGCAATTCAAGGACTTACGAGTTCTGTTCTTGAGTAGAAGGCAATCTCAGTGAATAGAAGCAGCCAGTCATTCTCACGTAGCTCTGATTCCTGTACCTGCGATGATGATCCAAGCAACTTACCAACTCAGACTAAAACAGAATTAAACTTAACAGTGGCGGAGGTAGAAAAATTTTCGATGGTGGTCACAAAACATAACTTAAACGCATAATGTATAAATTAAAAACAAAGTCTCCAGATGCCCTATACCAACCCACAATTTAAACTCTTTTCTACCACCATTTCATTTTACATTTTCAAAAATAATTTCTCAATGTAACAAATCGAAAAAATCGCTTACTACATGATCATTCGATTGTGGTCTTCACAATCTCTACGGATGCGATAACAACCGGCAAAGTCAAAGCTAACTTAAAATCCCATATATTTTGTCTGATTTAAAATCTCATATATTACAGAGAATGCAAAATATATTTTACTATCACTTGGGTTGTATCTCTAAAACTTCTTAAATAAATAAACTTTTCAGTTTTTTTTGTACATTATCAATATCAAGAAAGAATATAAATATCAAATTGATGTTTCAGAATGAGTTCTATAGCATTGTAATCTTTTGAATAAAACTTTTTTTCTCTGTTTATTAGTTGATATTTAATAAGAAAATTTTAAATAATTTCAATTTGGATTTAAATTTGAATATGAACTCAACTATATCTAGAATCCAACTAATTTAACCCAAAAAATCTTATATCTGTGTGAGAGGATCAATTTTTTAATTTAAAGGGTGGTCAATTTTTTAATTTAAAGTGTTGTCAATACAAATTTTATTAAGAGATTAGCACTAAAAAAAAAATTTAATGGTGGTCAAGTGACCACCCACTCACCTAAATGCCTCCGCCCCTGAAACTTAATGTTCCGGTTGTCCGATGATATGGCTTGTGACAATAAAAAGTAATATAAATTTGACGTGTCATGAGTGGATCATTTAATTAATAATTTACATTTATGCATTCATGAGTGGTAGTCCTGGGAAAAATATCCATAAAATCTGCTTCGATTCATTATTCGGTTCGATTCGATCCAAAACAAAATATATCCATAAAACTTATGAACAAACAAATTGGAACATTTAGTATTTGTAAGTAACAGAACAAATAACAAATATCATTTTCTAAATTACGAATTTTCCGATCAGATCCGTAAATTTATAGATATATAACTATTTGTTTTATGTTAGAATATTTTGTCCTCTATAATATAAGATTTATTCTATAAAATTATGGGAGAAATGTAAAAAAGAAAACCATAAACTTCCAAATTCAAGCAAAAAAGACCCTGAACTTAGGCAAAAAAAAAAAAATCATGAACTATCGGCATCGGGTAATATTAAACATCAAGTTTCGTTGACCATACCAAATTGAACACGTCGTAAAGTCAACTAACATATAAGTTAACAGACATAGTTTATGCATTGGGAAAAAGCCAAATAAATCACCAACTTTCATGTTTAGGCCACAAAAACATGAACTTTGGCTGTGGGCCATTAAAAACATGAACTACTGTTGACTAATGTTTTTGGGGCATCAAGTTTCGTTGACTGAACCAAACTGAAAACGTAGTTAAGTCCACTAACAGAGAATTTAACAAACGTTAATTTCTCGAATTTATAATTAAGCGACTGATTATATATATGTTGCTAAATGCAAACAAAAAAAGAGTTTTTCCAAAGGGGAGATGGTTCCTTATGGTGACATTTCTCTTAGTCCTTGTGTCGGGATTCTCAACTATTGTCAGGTTTTGTAATCTCTTAGGAAAATAGTAACCACCGTCAAACCGAGTTTAATTTAAATCGATTTGGTTGTTACGGAAATCACAAGGAAAAGCATAAGAGAGTTAGCTCGTATTATCGGCTACTAGATTCCAGCTGTATATAGTTAATACCATTTCGTGAAGCCAAAATCAATTAGTAGATTGTGAATCACGTATGTGATACATGTGGAAGAACATGATGTTTCTGTGTATGATCTATTAGAGGCAGCTTAAGTTTTTTTGTACATGGACTTTAATGGTCGTTAAGGTTGTTGAAACCGTGACCTTCCTTGGGACAAATTGATTAGTTGTTTTTCTTTCTAAAACTTAAGACTCTCTACTCAAAACTATGATCTTTCTAATTCTTGAATTACAAATATAATTTTGATTGAAACATAGGGTAAAAATCAAGACAAGACAAGAGCATTGTCTACAAAGCTCTACGCGATGTTGACCAATACGCTGTTAACGAGAGATTTTGAATTCGAGAGATTAATGTCTGTTCAATTCTCTGTTAGTGGACTTAACGACGTGTTATGAATTCGCGAGAAGCATTGCGCTTAATGACATGACCATGGAGAAGCAGCTTGAACCGGAGCTTGTAGCGGAGCTTGAACCGGAGCTAAATGGAGCAAAGGAGGACCAAGAAGACTCAGATGATATGGAGTTGCTCGTTGGGCCGATTACACAATCTTAGTCTAGGAACTTCAAACGAGCCATTAGCACACTTCCTAAATGAAGCTCAAGGGAACTCTAGCTTGAGCGCTTGTCCAACCGCACTGGTTGTGATTCAATCTTGCTAGAGATTAGCAACGAGTGGTGTGATCATTTGCACTCTTTTCCTTGGTTTAGTTTTTTCCCATTGGGTTTTTGCGGCCAAGGTTTTTAACGAGACATTGTGGTCACATATTTATCGTTTGCCTCGTTGCTAATATGCATATTCTATCCTTTTGAACTCAGGCCAACTTTCTATATTATCCTTCGGAACTTTCTATTCTATCCTTCAGAAGGGCCAACATTCATTATATCCTTCGGAACTTGGACCAACATTCTATTATATACGTTCAGTTCGTATTTGGTTTAATTTTTTTTGTCATTTCCAATAAAGTATCGCATGTTTGACTCTTTTAATGTTTGTCTTTTCCAAAGAGAGTTGCATGTTTATACTCTTTTTAAATGTTTGTCTTTTCCCAAAAGAGTTGTTCGACTTTTTCCCTTGTATTTCTCTATATATTTGGTCGTGAGTTCATCAACAAAATTATCACACTTTTTATCAAATTATCTCTCTCTCAATTGTTTGATCAACAACAAAGTGTGTCATATCATTGTTCCTCTTAATCTTGTTTGTGCGTCATATCAAACAAGGCTTCGAGTTTGAAAGTTCGAGAGTATTCCATAACTTTTGATAGTTTCACATCGTTTCCCCCATCCGTTCCATGTTACCGAAGTCATCGTTCATCATCCATCTGCTCCGTCTTTGAATCAAGCCATCATTCACCATTTCCTATCATTTACAAACAATAATATGATCAATCACATAACCACCAAGTGTCTCACGTTCTCATCATCATCATCAAGTCAACCACCCCTTAAGCTTCCACATCCCAAAAGAAACCCGCTCGAAATGATCTTGTGACATATCGCCTTTGATCTCGATCTAGGATTGTATCAAGTGGTATCAGAGAAACTCCGTGGTAGGTTGTGTCCTTCCAATTCTTTCTTTTTCTTCAATTTACATTTCTGGAATTTTAGAGAATAAATTTAGGGTTCATATCGTTGGGAGATTAATCGTTTCTGAACGTAGAAAGGTAGAGGGAAATATCACAAAAAGAAGGTTTTGTTTTGTTCTATTTTCGTTTAACCCGTCATATTATTTTTTCGTTCTCATTTCACCCATTTCTATTCTAATTGTCTTTTAAATCTGTTCCATTCCATTTGTTCTATTTTGTTCCAAAGAACTTTTGATTCATTTTAGTGTTTTAATTATTTCAGCTTGTGATGGAGACTACTGAAGACACAGATGAGGCCAGGAAAAAGCCAAACAAGAACCAACTCTTGATAGAAGTATTCACGGACAAGTTCTCAAAAATGTTGAATGAAAAGCTTGAAGCTTTAATTACATGCAAAGTAAGCAGCCAATTCTCCAAACGAGAAACCGGAAAAGTCTAAGAGGAGTTCGGGCATAGATGAAGTAGACTATAACTCCTACAGCCGTGATATCCAAAGAAGATTTGGACGTGCACATGAAGGCAGAGAGCACCAACAAGGAAATATAGAGCGAAAGAATAAACAATTTAAGGATGATCTTCTCAAGATTCTCAACACTTACAACAAACCCAAGAAAGCTAAGAAGATTTCAAGCGGTCAAAACCAAGATCAGGAGAATGGCCAACATAACAATCTCTTACAAACAAGGTGTCTAGTCCAAAAAAATATTTGCAGTCTTATCAACAATATGTGAATGTGGCAAGGTCAACAATAATGAATAAGTTATGTTTGGAGACTAAGGAGCATCCACAACCTTACAAGTTTCAAAGGTTGTCAAACCATGGAAAGATAGAAGTGACCAAACAAGTGATGGTGTCTTTGTCCATTGGGAAATATGTGGATGAAATATTTTGTGATGTTTCACCATTAGAAGATAGCCACATCCTTCTAGGAAATCCCTGGCAATATGATCGCCAAGCTATTTATAATGGTCTTACCAACTGATTCTCGTTCAAGATCAAGGGCAGGAAGATCTCTCTTGCTCCCCTATCTCCATTGGAGGCTTATCAAGATCAGCAACACCTAAAGAAGCAAAAGAAATCTAAGGACAAAACCGAGGAACAGCTCACCTCTCTAAAAAAATCCTTGGAAGCTAAGTGTATTCCTCCATCTATCCAATCTGATTTTATGCTTGATAAACTAACCTCTTTGGAACCGGTGCACCCGAGTAGTATTGTTCCTCTTTCACAGGTTCTCAGAGAAAATTATGAGGTAAAAATTCCAAAGAGTGTGCCATCGATTGCGGCTAATTTGGAGAAGAAAACTATCTTTATTCCCAAGCCAATCCATAAGTCAAATGACTTCTCACAAAAGCACTCTAAGGAATATGATATTGTTAGGAAAGAGCCTAATTTGTATGTGTTGGTTTCTGCCATGGACAAAAAACGTTTTGGTTTAGAAAAGTTCAAGAATTTCGTGTTTCAAATTCAGTTTTTAACAGCAGGGTTTCTGTTTTTTAGAAACTCACACTTGAATGGTTTTTAAAGCCAAAAGAGTTTCCATTTGATGAATTTGACTTTTCTTTGAGTAAACTCGTATCTAGTAGTAATTTTTCATTGTGTTTAAGTGATCCTAAGTTTAATAACATGCTTAAACTGTTTGGAACTAAGTCTGATTTTGCATGGTGTAAGACGATTCATGACATGAAACCATTGCTTAAATATTTTGTGTGTTCTTTTAAATCGTTTAGTGAACTAAGAACACAAGTTTAATCTGTTTTGAAGTTTTTAGGCAAGAAAAGCCTGTCAAATTATCATAGTGAATGTTTGATTATTCCAACTACACCTTGATGTATTTCCTTTAGTGTTTGTGAAAGTTTATAAAGGACATGTCGAGAACTTGGTCTCAAACACAAGGAAAGAAAGCTGATTTTTCAAAGAGAATGGAGAAATAAACCATGAATGGCCAAGCATTAAAGCCATCAAGTTCAAATGGAAGGAAAAGGAAGAATCCGCATGTCATATGTTAAAGGAGAAGTTCTTCTGTACTCACATTCTATCACCTTTTAATTTCTTTGGATTTGAGTACGCTATTGGGATTGGTATTGTCTTGTTACATGATCAGCAGCCTTTAGCAATACTCTATGAAAAACATGGAGGAGAGCAAAGCTATCAAATTGTCGTGGAAACACTTTTTCAAGCAAGAAAATATTATTTCCTTTGGCCTCATAAGAATAAAGGAGACATTAAGAGGAGGAGCTAAAGCTATAACCTGTGCAAACTAAACCACTCTCAAAACCACGATTTGCATGAATCTTCTCTATCGATTTACACTATGCTGGTTTAATCTCTGAAGAATTTATTGATTTGCATCCATTTTTAAAGAAAATATTTATCTTATTTGATGCATTTCATAAAACTGATTGTTTGAATAGAATAGTGCTTAGTCGTGTTGCATTTGATGCTGATTTTACATACATAGTTAAAATATTTGAAACTAATAATGCATGGTATGAAACGAATCATGACACGAATATGTGCTTAAATCTGTTTTGAATTCATTTAAATCATTTAGTAAACTAAGAACTCATGAATATGTTTTGAATAAATTATGCCAGAACCTATTGTTTAAGTTTCATGGCCGATCATTTCAAGATGCTTGCCACACGTTTAGGTGTTGATTGATTGCAGATTTTACAATGGTTTTTGGCTTTTGATCTTTCTAAAAACCAATTTTCAGCCAATCAACATTTTGAAGAAATGGGTTTCCTAAAATGTAGGTAAACTAGTTTCTGAAGAGTCTTTGCAATTTGTGAATAAAATCTAAAAACCAAGTTTTGTGAGTGTTTCTCTTTAAACTACGTGAGTTTTTTTTTTTTTTCTGTTTGTAATTGTTACTTTTGTTAATTGTTAATTTAATTTCTAAGTCCTATTTATATGTTTTGTTAATTTATGCAATCTTGACATACTTTCTTATGATTTTCTTATGACTTATCAATTCTAATATATATATATATATTACTAAATGTAAGGTGCTTGGTTTGGTAATTAAGAAAACATAAAACAAGTAATTTTTTAATGAAATCAGAAGCAAAATATTAAAATCCAAAATAAATTTAAAATATAAATAGAAGCTAAAAACCAAGAACCAAATTTACCAATCAAGTTTTAAAATAAACTAAAATCTACTGCAAAAACAAAAAATTATAAAACTAAAATCTAAAAACCTAAAACCATAAATTAAAACCAAAAACCAATTTAAAAAACTGCAAACAATCAACACCTTAATGTGTTTTGTTAAGTTTTGGAAAAGTTTTATAGACAGATTCCTCATCTCGGCCAGAATCAAGTGATTGCTCATCTCTTTGTTCTTAAGACTTGGAAATACTTAAGCAAGCATGCGCTGGAACCAGGAAATGATGAGCTTATCAAAGAGTTCAAGCCAATCTTCAAACCACACAGAAACGTTCTCCAAGGTAAGTGTAATTCAAGCATAATCTTTGAAGTTTCTTATATATTTTCCTTTGTTTCAAGTAAAGCAGATTTGAGGTAAAATCTTTTCAAGAGGGAGGGGATGATATGACCATGGAGAAGTAGCTTGAATCGGAGCTTGTAGCTGATATATCTCGTATTTTACCGGTTTTTAATATAAGAAAACATATATCTTATATAATATAGAAGGGTTACACTTTTCAGCAAGCTCTGAGAAACTGCCAAGTGTCCCTTTTCACTTTTGTTTTTTACCAATTTATCCAAACCAAAAAAGCCAAGTGTAACTCTTCCCAAATGAAATAAATTTATATTTTAACTATTCTTTTTTTACCAACTTATGCAAACAAAAACCGTAACTCCTCCCAATTGAAACAAAAAAAACTAACCTCCTCCTCTAATCTTTCCTCACAGCCTTTGATGCTCTTCCATGCATGTNCTAACCTCCTCCTCTAATCTTTCCTCACAGCCTTTGATGCTCTTCCATGCATGTACTCCCTGTTTGTGTCCATTTATAATATAATGCAACAGTATATACTAAAAATATAATGTCCTTTATATAATATAGAAGGGTTACACTTTTTAGCAAGCTCTGAGAAGCTGTCAGTGTCTCTTTTCCACTTTTCTTTTTTATCAGTTTATCCAAACTAAAAAGCCCAAGTTTAACTCTTCTCAAATAAAACAAATTTATGTTTTAACTTCTTCTTTTTTTACCAGCTTATGCAAACAAAAACCGTAACTCCTCCCAATTGACACAAAAAATCTAGCCTCCTCCAATCTTTCCTCACAGCCCTTGATGATCTTTCATGCATGTACTCCCTGTTTATGTTTATTTATAATATAATGCAATAGTATATACAAAAAATATAATGTCCTTTATATAATATAGAAGGGTTACAATTTTCAGCAAGCTCTGAGAAGCTGTTAAATTTTTTCACTTTTCTTTTTTACCAATTTATTCAAACAGAAAAACCCAAGTGTAACTCTTCCCAAATGAAACAAATTTATGTTTAAACTTTTCTTTTTTTACCAACAAAAACCGTAACTCCTCCCAATTGAAACAAAAAACCTAGCCTCCTCCTCTAATCTTTTCTCACAGCCCTTAATGCTCTTCAATGCATGTACTCCATGTTTGTGTCCATTTATAATATAANATGCAGCAGTATACTAAAAATATAATGTCCTTTAAAAAATTAATCTCTACTTTATATTTCTGTAAGACAATTCACATAAAAAATATGTTTAAATAGGAATTCAATGGTGCGGTTAATTTTTTGGGATGAGAAAGCAGCAGATTTTCAAAAAAAAATTATGTATGCAAAAACTTGAACGCATCACCATCTTGGTCTCAACCATAAATCCGAAGACTTTCCAAGGTAGAATATTAAATATTGCTCATGTATATCTAATATTCTTCTAACATTATACAAGTAATGGTAATAACATGTTAAGAAAATACCTCCAACATACAAAAAAGATCAAGCATATAACACCCAAACAATTTCCAAAGCAAACCAAGACTAAGAAAAGCACATTTTGAAGATGATTTTTTATTTCTTTTTCAATATTACAATGCAATAATAATGTTAGAAGATTCGTTTTTTATTATTTTTATCACNATAATAATGTTAGAAGATTCGTTTTTTATTATTTTTATCACTGAGCAACATTTTATTCCTTTACATTAAAAGAAAGACTTTATAAAATATTAATTTCCTTCAAAAATTTCTCTTGATTAAAGTAAAAAATATATATGGCTTGACATATTAATAATCATTTCAATACATGACTTAAACCTTTTTGCTAAGATATGCATGCATGTAACTTTTAGACGTATAAGTACCTACCGGAATCTAATCAATATAATATTAGTCGTAAAATTGCTAACAAATTTGTGTTCTCATTATGTATTTTACTTGTTCACATTCCTGTGTCAGGTCAACAAAGTGTAGTTAAGTCCATCACCAAAACATATTATGTCTTAAAGACAATTTTAATGTCCCATAACAGTGATACAACAACTACTACTTCTTATGGTCAACACAAATATCAAAATCAATATAGGTCTTAATTACAATAAAAACATATTTAAGATGGTATAGTAAAAAAAATCAAGGAATAATTTATACACATTTACAAACTATAGAAATAGAAACAACTCACATAATAACAATACATCCAAGTTTCCAAACATCTATCAATTTTCGTAGCTACAAATTCTACAATGATTGTAAGTTTTGAAATATATTGAGAGAAAATTACAACTCCACAATCAAACACAAATGATCTCCGCCTAAAAATTACGTGGCCACGTCGTCAAGAAAATAACATAAATTTAAACTATACAATCCATTTCTCCAACAATCAAATACTATTACCAAATGACAACATCTTCAAAGATATCATCAATTTCTACCTCACATTCATGACATCGATGAAGCAACATCAGGTTCGTTAACCAATCATTTATTCACATATTCAAACACAAATTGCATCAACAATTCAAGAAAACAATGCATAAACTCTTAAAGTTACTTTCGAAACTGAAGACCGCAACCCCAATGCTTCAACAAGATTGGATGTAGAAATTCTTATTGGAGATTTAGAAATCACACAAGCAGTTGCTACGCAAAAAGATAAGGAGACTCTTCAATATGTATAGAAAATCTGAACGGGCAAAGAAGCATCAACACATTACGTTGTAACCATAAATTTCATCACATATGTATTTCGAATTGGTTATACTACAAAAAAAAGTTGTCCTTATTGTAGAAGTGAGATGATTTGATATTTTGAAGTATTTTTGTTAAATAAAATGTTTCCACAGTTTTTCCCGCTACTAAATAATATTCATGATCAGTTTATTACATTCCGTATGTACACCGAAACTGTAGTCTTGTATTATATTACAACTACAAAAAGGGAAAAAACTACAAAACCAAAACATAACAAGGATATGAACGACTTGACGCTAAAAAAAACTGAATATAGCTAATAGTTAGTTAGGACTCTTCAGTGCTAGATGAAAAACAAATAAAATGAAGCATGGTTAATATTACAATATATTCAAACCCGCGCAATGCGTGGGCATTTCCCTAGTTTATTTATATTTTAGAGTTTATATATTATTATTAGAGTCCAAGTGAGTCAATTTAGGTGCATCGTTGTTTTTTGGGACCTTTGGTGAATTCTTGAAGAATTATGGATCAAAAATAAGGAAAGCTCGAGTGAAGAAAAGGAAACAAAGAAAAAAAAGGAAAATAAGAGGACAGTGTTGATCGACACCTCTCTGGTGCCGATCGACACCCATCAGGAAGCATGACCAAGTTTTCTATGTCTTCAAGATCAAGCTATTTTCCAAATCTCTTTTGGAAAATCTCTTATGTTAATTTACCAAATCTTAATTTCGTCCAGGCTACTGTAAATACTTTGTTAGAGCCATTGTTTAGGCTCATGTTTTAATTTACTTTAGAGAGAATTTGTAAGGGAGAGAAGTATCCTTTGAACCCTTTTCGCATCTTTTCTCTTTGATATTTTATTGTTTTCAATTAATTGCTTGATGTTTTGTTTAGTNATTTACTTTAGAGAGAATTTGTAAGGGAGAGAAGTATCCTTTGAACCCTTTTCGCATCTTTTCTCTTTGATATTTTATTGTTTTCAATTAATTGCTTGATGTTTTGTTTAGTTATGTATGAGTAGTTCTCTTGTTAGGCTTAGGGTTCTTAGGGTTTAGATGAATTATTGTTAGCTATAAGTCTAAATTAGGTCCAGGCTCCTATAAATACTTTGTTATAACCATTATTTAGGCTCATGCTTTAATTTACTTTAGAGAGAATATGTAAGGGAGAGAAGTATCCTTTGAACCCTTTTTCTCATATTTTCTCTTTGATATTTTATTGTTTTCAATTAATTGTTTGATGTTTTTCTTAGCTATGTCTGAGTAGTTCTCTTGTTAGGCTTAAGGTTCTTAGGGTTTAGATGAATTATTGTTAGCTATAAGTTTAAATTAGGTTGAAACCCTTAATTCTTCCTCTAGATTAAGTTTAATGCTATCCCTAGATTGATCACCTAGAGTCTAGATCATAGGTTAATTATTATACATGGAAGTATTAATAATTGCTTGAACCCATCTTAGTAGAAGTAAATGATCTATTCACAAAGGAATTTGGTCTAGATGGTTTATGAACAATTGAACCTAGGTTTACTGCATAATTAATCCTTTAGGACTCACAAAAGAATTTGGTTTGCTAGGGTTTAATTATAGATTGCATTCACAATGGAAGTTGGTTTGCATTACACTAGGTTTCATGTTTAGGAATTAAGTGGTACCTATTTTAACCGTGCGGTCGAACGACACCACTCATGGTGTCGATCGACACTCGACAAGTCTGGCTGTAATTTGGATTCTTCACCTGAAGTTCCCAAGGCCTAACATTTCTTTTAATTCTCTAAAACCCTCACTTATAATCACTAGTCAGTAGCATTAGTTTAAACAACCAAAAACCCCTATCCTTAATTTAATTTGGAATTTATATGAATTAGTTTATAATTTATTGGTCCTTGTGGATTCGATACTTTAAGTACTACTGAATTTGTTGTGTACTTGCAGTTAAAATACATAGGTTAAAACTTTGTGTATCAAGTTTTTGGTGCCGTTTCCAAGGCCAATTAAACTTGCATACTAGTTTTATCGAATTCGATTTTATTTTAAAGATTTTTATTGCTTGTTTTCTTTGGTTTTATTTTATTTATTTATTTACTAACTAGTTTCTTTTTTGTTTTTCTTTTTGGTGTTTCACGTGTATGCATTTGAAGAGCGACAGTTCTAAAGATCTTTTAGACCACACCGAGTTAGAAAAAGTCAAAAGAAACAACCGGAAAGCTAAGTCAAAAACAGCTACAATGCCAGGAGACTTTGATGCAATCGTTCTACTAGAAGAGATGCGTAAGATCGCTGCAGACAATGCCAGGATACAACTGGAGATGCAACAGATGCGTGATGCCCAGAATCAATAGATCACGACTATTGGAGCATCTGGTATTCCACATTCCTTCTACTCCAACTCGTGTACCCGGTCAAGACAATGAGATCAAGCCCCAACCAAATGATTGCTTTGGTGAAGCAAAATCAGTTCAGTGGTCGAGATCATGAGAATCCTATGGATCACATTGATGACTACGAGAAGATGTGCAACACTATGTCTAATGGAGCACCTAGTGACTACAACATGTGTATGTTGTTCCCTTTCTCACTAACCGAAAAGGCAGAGAAGTAGCTCAAGGCTCTACTCCCATCGACTCTTCACACTTGGACTGAGGTTCGAGCAGCTTTCTTAGACCACTTCTTTATCAAATAGAAGACGGCGGCCTTAAGGAACAAGATCACTAGCTTCCAACAAGTCACCGGTGAATCGTTTTGTGAAGCATGGGAAAGGTTCAAGGATTACCGCAGAGAGTGTCCTCATCATGGCTACACCGATGAGAAACTACTTAGCCTCTTCTATGATGGAGTCAATTAGGACTACAAGAATGCTCTTGACTCGGCCAGAAATGGATACTTCATGACACAAAGCCAAGCCGGTGCTTATAGGCTCATTGAGAATTTAGCCTCTAGTTCTCATAACCGTAGTTTGAAGTATGATAGATCAAGGAAGGTCGATAGGATAGATGCTCAGAAGATTGATGACACCCACAACATGCCTCTCAAGGTTACTAAGAAGAGTGTCTCTTTTGCTGATATCGATGCCATCGAGGATAAAGAAGATGAAGAGGATGTTGCTTTTATTGGGAATCAAAAGTTTAACAAGCCTTTCTACAACAAGCCATTCACTAGTGGATATCAAAAGCTTACTAATGAAGGAATGAGTTATGGCAACACATCGTATCACTCTCCAAAGGCACAATACAACAAGATGGAATCAATCTTGGAGCAATATTTGGAAGGACAACAAAAGTTGACGTTCTCGTTCAATGGATAGATTGACCATCTTTACACGGACCTTGATGGAAAGATCTCTAATGTCAACGAGAGAATCGAACAGGTGACCATTCACTTGAAGAAGACTGATCTCTAAGTAGCCCAAACAGTCGAAGCAGTTAGACGGTAAGAGGGATTTCTTTCGAGAAAGACGAGCACAAATTCAAAGCTAATTGCAATCCACTCACTCTTAGAAGTGGAAAGAAGGTAACTAAACAGTGGAGGACGTCCAAAACTATCAAAACGTGATTGGTGATGATGTTTTAATTGATTTGCTTGAAGATGATGAAAACATGGCTGAAGAACAGACTGGTGTTGAACGACACCAGGATGGTGTCGCTCGACACCCCGCGGGAAAATCAAACACGGACTCTGTTTTAGAACAGAGTGTCGATCCACCCAATGTCGACGCTCACACCGCTAAGGAGTCGACACCGCTGCGTAACTCTCTCGACCCTCATTGGGTTTCAACTTCTCGGGCACAAAATAAGAAGGTGTTAATTGACATCTAATGCAGAAACAATCCACTTTGGCCTCTTCTTCGTCGAAACCGATCGATCAACCTTCTCAACCACTTGGACGTGTTCACCAACCTAAAGTTCCTTACCCAAGAGCTCTTAAGAAGTCTAAGAAGGAACGAGAAGAGGCTATGTATAGAGAAATACTTGGACAAGTAAGACGAGATCCCACTTCTCAAACAAATCGAGCCATCACCTCCTTTCAAACGGTTCATCAAAAAGATCGTCTCCAGCAACTGTAACTTTGAGGATGGAATCTATGCAGTCACTCAAGAGGCCACAACAATGATCATCAATCAAATGCCACAAAAACGAGATGATCCAGGGAGTTTTGTTTTAGATTGTTCAATTTTATATGATCGTTTTGAAAATTCTCTATGAGTTGGATGCCTCTTTCAGTTGCTCAAAGGATGGGAATGACATATTTCGAAGCAACAAAGGTCTCCTTAGTCTTAAACCCTAAACCCTAAACCCTAAACCCTAAACCCTAAACCCTAAACCCTAAACCCTGGATCGATCTATTCGATACCCAGAGAGAGTCCTTCAAGATGTGCCAGTTCGAGTTGAAAAGTTCTACATCTAAACCGATTTCATTGTTCTCAAGTACGAGCAAGAGCCAAAGGATCCTCTTATTCTTGGAAGACCATTCTTGGCAACCGCTGGAGCTCTTATTGATTGCCAAAACATCATCATCGACCTCAACATTGAAGAGTTCTCAATGCGGTTCCACATAGACAAGCTCATCAAGCGACCAACAAGCGATGGCCAAACCTGCAAAGTTGATGTACTTACCGAGCTAGCTGAAGAAGCATTGACTGAGATGCACCTTGATGATCCTCTTGAGAATGCCTTAATATGTGCAACGGAGTACCATTTGGATGACATGACACTTGGGTTCTAAAAGATGCTTGATTCAAGCGACCGAATGTGTGATAGGTCTCCAAACAGGTGCTGCCCAAAGTACCTACGAAAATTGCATCTCCAAATGAGTGGGATGAAGCTAAGGCACCCAAAATCGACCTCAAATCACTTCATCAAGGGCTAAGGTACGCATATCTCGGTCCTAATAACACTTATCCAGTCATTATTAGCTCTACTTTGAAGAATGTGAAATCCACCTTGCTCCTTAACAAGTTGCGCAAGTATCGCACATCTTTTGGCTATTCTCTTGATGATATTTCAAGTATGTCACCAAACTTATGTACTCATAGGATCCATCTCGAAGTCATCAATTGAACATCAAAGGAGGTTGAACCCAAATTTGAAAGATGTAGTGAAGAAAGAGATCATAGCTACTTGAGGCGAGCATCATCTATGCAATCTCGGTCAGCCCTTGGGTTAGTCCAGTTCATGTTGTGCCTGAGAAAGGAGTAATAAAAGTTGTGAAGAATGACAAGGACGAGCTAATTCCTCAAAAGAAAATAACCGGCCATATAGTGTGTATCAACTACCGCAAGCTCAATGTTGCTACCAGGAAGGACCATTTTCCCTTGCCTTTCATCGATCAAATGCTAGAGTGGTCAATCATCCTTACTATTGCTTCTTGGATTGTTACTCCGGCTTCTTTCAAATCCATATTCATCCGGAAGATCAAGAGAAGATGACATTTACATATTCTTATGGTACTTTTGCATATCGTAAAATTCCATTCGGACTATGTAACGCACCCACTACTTTCCAAAGATGTATGATGACAATCTTCACGGACATGATTGAGGACATTATGGAGTTCTTCATGGATGACTTTTCCGTCTACGGCTCCTCCTTTGATGATTGCTTGGCCAACCTTTGCAAAGTCTTACAGCGATGTGAAGAGAAGAACTTGGTTCTTAATTGGGAGAAGTGTCACTTCATGGTGAAAGATGGCATAGTTCTTGGTCATAAGGTCTCTCAAGATGTATTGAAGTAGACAAAGCGAAGATCGAAGTGATGACTAGTCTAAAGCCTCCTACTAATGTCAAAGATGTGTGGAGCTTCCTTAGACATGCTGGATTATATCGAAGATTTATCAAACACTTCTCCAAAATAACCCGCCCACTCACCGCCCTTCTATGTAAGGATGTCAAATTTGCTTTTGATGCTAATTGTTTATCCGCTTTTGAGCAGATTAAAAAGGCATTGGTAAGTGCTCCCATTGTCCAACTTCCGGACTGGGAATACCATTTGAGATGATGTGTGTTGCGAGTGACTATGTCGTTGGAGTTGTTCTTGGACAGAAAAAGGACAAGAAGATACATGTCATCTATTATGCTAGTCGCACCTTAGACGATGCTCAAAGGAATTATACAACAACAGAGAAGGAGCTCTTTGCCGTTGTCTTTGCTTTCAAAAAGTTTAGACAATACTTGGTGGGATCTAGTGTCATTTTTCATACATATCATTCAACACTCAAGTACTTAATGAACAAGAAGGATTCTAAACAACGCTTGCTTCGATGAGTTCTTTTGCTTCAAGAGTTTGACATTCAAGTCAAGGATAAGAAAGGCATTGAGAAAGGTGTTGTTGGTCACAGGTAAGGAATAAAGAAGATGTCCCCATCAACGATCAATTTCCTGAGGAACATATCAACATGATTGCGGTGCTTTTGAATGACGATATGGCAAGAATCAGGTCAGTGTCGATCGAGAAGACTGTTAATAAGACAAGGAAGGATTGGTCTACTAAGCTTGATAATGCATTATGGGCTTATCGGACAGCTTATAAGGCACCTTTGGGGACTACACCATTCCACTTACTTTATGGAAAAGCTTGTCATCTTCCGGTGAAATCGGAACACAAGGCTGAATGGGCGATCAAGCACTCCAACTTCGACATCAAACCCGTTGCAGAGAGGTGTATGATTCAGCTCAATGAGTTAGACGAAATTTGACATCTTGCATATGAGAATTCAAAGCTCTATAAGGAACGCACCAAAGTTCACCATGACCGCAAGATCCTTAACCACATTTTCGAACTAAATGATCAGGTAGTTCTCTACAATTCTCGTTCGAATTTATTTCCTCTAAAATTGCGTTCTCTTCTGTCAAGTCCCTTCACGGTTAAGTCCGTTCGACCCTATGGTGTGAGTGTACTCTTAAACCTCAAAGGCAAGAAGTTTGTGGTGAATAGTCAACAAATCAAGCATTATATTGCTCAAAACAAAGTACCTAGCGGAGAGATTGTGCCGTTAGTCGTTCCACCATCAGTCTAAACTCGAGCAATAGTCAGGCTAATGACTAAAAATTAAGCGCTTGCTACGAGGTAATTCACATGTCAGTATTCTACTACTTGTACTATTTATTTTAATTATTTTTGGTGTTTTTGAATTTTTTAAAAAAATTACGGTTTCTGAAATATTTTGGTTTTAATTTTATAATTCGGCCATATTTTTTTACTATTTATAAAATTATTTTCATGATTTTTACTATTATATTATTTAATACGATTTTTATACTATTAAATAAAAGAAAAATGAAAACGGTTATTTCAAATATATCAGATCTAGTGGTGCGTGCCTTTTTGTGTTGACCGACATACTTTGGTATCAATCATTACTCAATGGTGTCGATTGACACCATTATCAGTGTCGATCGACACTCGACGCAGGAACAAGGTAAGTGTTTCTGATTTTGGCATTTTCGATTAATATTTCTTTTTTTTCACCTCAAAATTTGTACACTGGGGACCGTGCCAAGTCTATGGGGGAGGGATATATTTATTTATTTTTCTTTGTCTTGGTTTACTTATGATAATTTTCAAAAAAAATTGGTTTTATGGAGTCCTTAATTTTTGGATGAGGTTCACATCTTAATGGAATCCGAAGAGAAATTTCTCCTAGCAGATATTTACTTCGTTGTCTCTTCTACTAATTTCCTCTCATTCTCAGGATATAAGGCAGATAATTTGTCAATTCCATTTTCTTCCATTTATAACCAGTAAGTCCTTCACTAGTCTTAAGGATCCACCCAGTAGAAAATTGAGATGAGAGGGAGCTTGGAGAGTAGCTACAGAAGCTGTGGCTGGTTTTCCGCTCATCAATTGATCCTCACATGCTGTGGTGCAACTGCCATTGGGCTTTGATCACTCCTTTGTAGAAAGCTATTAAATAGTCTTCTCTTTTATATAGCTGAGGACTCGAGATTATGTATTCAAAGGCTATAAAATTATGAGGTTTTTGTTTTGACTTGATGAAAAATTAAAAGAGACTCTAACTGAAATTCTCGCGAATAACAAAAACACACTGAATTTGTCCCAATTCTACCAAATCAAAATTAGTACCTGACAGACAAATACAAGAAACATAAACGGTATCCTCTCATGGAAGCATATTATTACCAGTGACCTCGTCCTTGTCCTCTTCCTCGACCACCTCCACGTCTTCCCCAACTTCGGTTTCCACCTCTACCAGCACCGTATGAAGATATTCCCTCAAAGGCCTTGTTCACAAGTTGGCTTTGCATGCCACCCGAACCGCGTCCCTTCTTTGCTACATTGTTGCCACTTCCATTGCTGCTATTTGCAGGTCGCTTTCCTCTGTTATTATTGCAAAGACATGAATCAGAAACACAAAAGCGGATATAAGATGACAAAAAGTTTCTAGCAGATTAAACTCTGCAACAAACCCGATTGTTGTTGTTGTTGTCGAGACAACTGACTTGATGGCTTCTTTCCACGAAAGGTTGATATTAGTGTCTCCAATAAACGTAGGCGCCTTTGCATGCAATGGCTGTTTCATATCAAAATTAGTCCAATTAAATTTAATTTATAGCATCAAAATTACATCCAAAAAAATAATATAAAAAAGACTTGTGTTGGCTCACCTTTGTCATCGCAGATATGTTATTACAGATCCTCAATCCGGTTGTAGTATTCTGCTTCTTGGTTTTCTAATAAAACAAAACCACAAAAATGAGTTAGCCGTAAAAACAAAATAAACAATAAGGGAGGTGCAGGTTAATGCACTCACAACGTGAGCCTTCTCTTCATCTGTCTTAGCCGCTGACATGGATTTGTTGTGTTCAGTCATTCCCTGCGTTAGTTTTTTCATCAATGCCTTGGTAAGATCTTCAACGATTGTCAATCTGCACCAAAAGTTGGCAAAATGACAAAAAAACATATATATATATATATATATATAAAGACATTATCTTGAAGTTCAAAGTCGCACAAATCTAGCTGTCATATCAATGAAGTAACAATAACCTCTCAGTGAAGTCTTTGTTCAGCTCTGAGAAGTCCTCTCCTAGTCTGTCAGATGGCTGGCCAGTCACAATCTTGTATCCGCACAAGCTGTTTGTTGCATTTGGGACCTGTATTGTATATGCTCAACATAATCAGACAAGGAAAACAAAAGGCAAAACATGATAAATCACAAATAAAATCGCTGGCAACCTTATGGGCCAGGTGATGAAACGCATACAGCAAGCACTCCACGTACGTGAAGTTCATTTCGTCTGCAGTTTTTCTAGCCGGCATGTATTTCTAAGAACAAATAACATTTCCACAAACGATTATATCAGATATGAGTGTATGACACTGAACTCTGGCCAGATGAATAATGGGCCTTAGCAGAGTTACCTTTAAAAGCTGGACGATTGAAGGAAGCATCTGTCTTGCCTCCTGAGCGGTTGTGTGTGGAGAAATATCAGCAAGAGCTTTGAGTAAATCAAGCTTCCTCTCTTCCGGGAGCTAGTTACAAAACAGTTTAGTATATATTATATTACGGCCAAGAAAGCTCCTCTCTTGGAGTGATGGATATTTATGCAGTAAGGCAGAAAGAGAAACAGGCTGAAACGTCTACACATATGGATGAAATAAAAGTTACAAGAAATTAGGGGTTTACTTCATACCCTTAGTGCCATGAACTATTCTTAATTATATTAAAGAAAGTAGATAACAAATGTCCAAAAGGGCACACAGGGATCACGTGCTGTAACATAATAAACCTAAACACAACTAAGCAAAGAATTCCAGGATACCTTGTCAAAAACAGGCATGATATGTTTGTTCAAATAGCTAAGAAATCTGCTGCTTGGAGCACCTCTCTGACCAATCAAAAGAGAAAGAAGTTAGCAATATAGCAACCAAAGTCAAAGTAGCAGTAGCAGTAGCAGTAGCAGTAGCAGTAGCAGTAGCAGTAGCAGTAGCAGTAGCAGTAGCAGTAGCAGCACCAATTTAGAGTTTGTACCGCAAAAAAGGGAAGAGCCAATTGCAAGCATGATATCAACCTGTCAATATGATCTGTATCTGAAACCTGTGAAAACAAAATTTGCATTCAGGAGCAATACCACAGTTCAAGGATAATCTCATCCAATTTGGCTGCCACACTATATTTCCAACCATTATACTGACAATAGGAGGTCAGAAATATATGATAATGAGTTTTCTCATGGTAAACAGAACAGACCCATTAAAGTTTGTATAAATAACTCTTTATCTATGACATATTATCATCATGGCAATTGTTAGCAATTTCTTGTGTTCACTCCAGGAATAGTAAAATTCTGGAGTTCAAGGAAATATAACATCACTCAAGAGAGAGACAAAACATGCGGTGGGCATATCTTTTTAGGCATCTTGTCAAGAGGATGAGGTTTGTAACAAGGAAGAACATAATCTACTGCCACAGAACATGCAAACTGATAAATCTACTGCATAGTGAATAGTAATATACAACTAAAACATTGATAAACAGCTGACAGGAAGAGAGAAAAACATCAATACATAACAGATAAGTAGTACTATCATCTTATGCAATCAAAAAACTAAATTTGATCATCAGTATGATGCAACAGAACTAACTTACATCGAATTGTGCATTCAAATCTGCCTGTCCTTCAATAATTTCCACAAGTTCTTGCATTCTTTCTGGAGGAGCTTTCCCTCCAAATATACTCAAACTTGTCAGGAAATCCATAAACATTTTAAATTCTCCTCCAGTTACATCTTCTAGGCTCTGGGAAAAAAAAGGTCAGAACAGAGGCAAGTGAGAAGACGGCAGATGGAAGAAAGGAAAAACAACTGCACACTCATAACATTATGGTTTTACCTGTTTAATCAAATCTGTAATATGTCTTTCCATTTCCTCTTGAGGCTTCAAAAGTTCCCCTTTAAGAAGAAACACCTGCATATAAATTAATAAAAATTTACATAAACAATGAATGTTCTCCAAGAATTGACATTTCTGACACCATCAACCTCTAATAGCTACATGAACCCTGATCTTTTCTATTACTATTTTTGGTGATATATATCTATAAAACTATCACATATTTCATAAGACTTACTTTGTTATTTTTAGGGTAACATCTCCCAATCATAAACAATGTCAATGAGAAGGAGCCTTGACTACACATGCACACGCTATCAGCAACAGAACCTACCCTAGTTGATTGAGCAGAGGTTTTTGAACCTTCTATCAGAAACTGAACCAATACTTTACTAGTCTATATCTACAGGTGAATATCCCAATAGGGTCTACCTTGGTCGAGAAGGTATAGATATCATAAGGATAAGTAACATAACAATGTTCCAACAACCTTGACACTAGTAAAAAGACGTAGAACCATTTCTGACCTTATCTCTGATGAAATTCAAGACCTTTTCACGAATTTGATCATCCGTAGTTGGAGTAACCCCAGCATGCGTAAACAACGCAGTCGAAGATGCTGTAGCAGAAGAGAATAATAATTAGAGAAGGATATCAAAAACTAGAGGATTACATATACCAGAAGCCAATAGTGAAATCATACTGTAAATCTAAGGTTATTTAAGAACAATATAGCAAGTAGCAAGTAATCTATTCACTTAAACCTATACCCAATCAACCGAGTACTCTAAAGAGCAGCATCTACAATAGGACTGACAAATCAAATTGACCAATTTTGTCATGGTAGCTTCATAGATGTTACGAAGAATCAGCATCTTCATAGAGAGCAGTAAATAAGACTACCTTTTGGATCCTGCCTTAACAGCGACATGAGAGCCTTATGCACAGCATCACGCTCCACAGGTTCATCTTCAGCTCATGTTAACTCTAAGTCAGATGGAAAAGACAAATATAGGTGTATAAAAGTGTAGAAACAAAAATCTCAAGAGTTACCAGTATTCAGGAGTTGAACAAGAACATCAACAATCTTAGATATAATGTCTGGTGTATCCTTGCAGAATAGTGGGAGCCCACGGATGGCTTGGACCCGTACCTAAACATAAATGGAAACACATGCTTAACTAAACACCAAAAATTGTGGTGGATAAACATATATCATAAGTAGTCATCATATCAGAACAAGGCTAAGAAAACAGACCCCAAGATCTCCATCATCAATGCAGTCCATATGGGCGTTGAAAGCGTCAGTGGAGAGAGTAGGGAAGAACTTGAAGTAACGTGGGATTAGCTGCGAGGCAAGCTGCTTTGCTTTCATACTCGTCTTGGACATCTTGATAATCCCTTCATAGTCCTCAACGTTCTGTAAAACGAGATATCCATTCAAGGCCAGCCTAGTACGAATCTAAAGCGTAACCTAGTTCCAAACACAGAGGTAGATTTAAACCCTAGTTGAAGAAATCGAAGCGAACCTGAGACTTGTCCTTGGACGCATTGAGGCGCTCGCTGAACTCATAGAGCTGCTCGATTCGCTGGACTTCTTCGGATTGGAGTTCTGACATTACGGAGGAAGCTGAGAGCCAGAAAAACTGAAGCAGATGATTACACATACAAATACAAATACAAGGTTGAATTCGAAGAAGTCATACAATCACATGAAACCGGAAAGAGGAAGGAGTTAAGAGCGTACATAGATGGAGGATGTGAGAGTTAATTTCTGAGTGTTTACGACCCTTAGCTTCCAGGAGACGACGAAGAGCGAGAAACACCTTTAATGGCCTGCTATTCTCACTAAACGGTGCCGTTCGACCCCAAATTCATTGTTGTTCTAGTTTCACCCCTAATACTTTATTTCTATCACACATGCCCCTTAACTTCTTGTTCTTTTCAGATTTGACCCCTCCTAACAGGTGAAAACCTGAAAAGTGAGCTGCTGCTTCTCGAGGTCTCCAGGCATCGTCGTCCCAAACGGTGGATAGTTTTCCTCGCGTTCTCCCACGTCAGCATCATTATTATTTATTGGAACGGATCTTACTGAAATTAGCATCCTATGTTCCTCCTAATTTCAACCCGCTTCCTAATGTGGTAGCTCCAGAGATCTTTGAGCAAATGCGGGTGTATCTCGACACGGCTGACACAACAGAGCGTAGGATCCATGAAGCCAAGTTCAAAAAGACATTAGATGCCTTGTCTCAGGACCCTGATGCTCAACGACTCTCTCTTCATCTGGAAGTTCCCCTACAATCACTACAAATATATCTAAGGACAAGAGTCTCGTATTTGATTTCTCTACTCAACACTTACAACCCTCTGGAGACATTCTGTAATACCCCAACCTTGGATTATTACCCGTGGTAAGGATATTAGCTAACCATCAGTACTAGCCAGTCCATTTCAGTTTATACTTAGTCATTTTTTTCCGTTTTTCATTAACAGTTGGCTTAACGAATCAAAGACAGAAATATAAACATAAACATTTCCATTAATGATTGAATCAGAAGTTCTTTAACAATGCTAACGTTTTGCTAATAAGCTATTACATTGAAATAAAGACCTAGCTATCTAATCCAATCATCCCTTCCAATCCAGCCTTGTCCCGCGGTCAGCCACTTACATCACCTGCATTCACAAAAGGAGGCATAAGCAAACAATGCTTAGTGAATACGGTCATTCCGTCTCACTTAGCCACATAAAACAGTCTCATTGTCATGCAAGCAATCCAATACACATCCGTTCATCGAGCCAGCAAACTGTTCCGCATGATTATATCGAACAGTTTCTCTCAAACTCTTGATGTCAGCCAATCATCGGATCAGAACAGCATCACATGATTGTATCGAGCAGTTCATCGAAATGTCGATGTCAGTCAATCATGAAAACAACACAGCAACAATCAGCAAACAATCGCTCGGGAATCAACCCTTACAATCGACCAGCAAAGAATCCTAGCAATCACATAATAAAGTATCTACGGCTATGGTCACGCACTCACATTAGTCAAACGGATCGATGAATAACTTGATCCGGTCTCGTTCTGACTTGTCTCGATTGAACAGATAGGTTCCTCGACGACCAGTGAACTTCTTCCCGACAGTTTGATCAAATCTTCCCAATGACAACAATGTGATCCCGACTCTCTTTCTCTCGGCCACAAATCTCTTTCTCTCGGTTACTTTGTGCTTTCTCTCGACAGTTTGTCTTCTTTTTGGGTTCTCCAGTGTTTTCGTGCGAGAGATAATGAAACTTTCGAAGAAATATATGGAACTCACGATCCAACTCAGTAATTGCCCGTCGTAATTGCTCTCGATGGTTTCCAACTTAAACCAGCACATTTTAATTAAAAAAAGTAATTGTTACCGCAAAAAACACTTAGAATAAATCTCGGTGTTTATAGTTCAGTCAGTCAA
>OVAP01001278.1:0-25013 GCA_900406295.1 Aurinia saxatilis | reverse complement strand
AAAAGGGTTCAAGAAGTTTCCCTTACAAAAACTCTTAAAGATCAAAGTAAATCATCCCTAAACAATGGCTGCAAGACAAGTATTTATATGTACAAACACGAATTTAGGTATAGAGAATAATCATAGAGGTTTTGGAAAGTCTTCATAAAAATAATGGAAAATTTGCATTCTGCCTCCGCGTGGTGTCAATCGACACTACCCTGTTTTCCATTTTTCTTCGTTTCCATATTTTGCTCCGTTTTGCTCCAAAAACCTTCTAGATCCTTCCCATGCTCCAGAACACGTCCATGCACCTAAAATGACTCACTTGGACTCTAATAATACTATATAGACTCTAAAAACATAATTAATTATATGTTTATTATAGTAAAAACCGGTAAAATATGAGGTATATCAGACGCCAGTCATCTTAACAGGAAATGGAGCCCAACGGAAGTTCACAGACTCTCTACTTTCCTTGGAGACATGAGTTGATAGCATAAACTTTCTTCTTTTGTTAGCCAGAAGGTCTGCTTTACTCGTAACAAACATTGCCTGAGAACCTGCTGTGTGATCGGTTTCAGTTTATGTAAGTGAAACCTTTAAAATGCCAGAAACTTTGCAATTACTTCAAGTGATTACACAGTAAATTCATAGTGAAAATTGTATTTGCATTCCCTTTGAAATGCAAATTGCCGATAGACTGAGATGAGAACAAAGTGAGTAAGCTAGGAAAAAGAGGGGTACCAGCATCAGACTTGAAAACCCAAGCTTTATCAATGCTGGGAATACACATGAACTCCTCAAGTAACTTGGATTGCTCGGAGTCATACTCTTCCTCACGTCCAGAACAATCCATGGCAACTGTAATGAGTATAAAGCAAATAAGTAGGTAAAGGATGCCGAATTTTATACATGTACACTGAAATTTCTAGCCACAGAAGATTCTAATTATTCTCACAATCCTAATAACCATCCAGTTTCATAAGGTTGTTGATGAGAATATATAATACCAAGAAACAATCGAACTACAAGATGCACATTTGCAACATCCTTACTATCAAGTATAAGGAGAGGTGAAGAGCCTACAAATACGAGATCTGGAGACGGAAGAAGGCGATGCAAGAGGAAGTCAACTCCACAAACTGTTGCCCAACCTTGGGACCATTGACAGATCCACGAGAGGAAGTCAATAAAATATTGACAGGAGTGATTCCTTGTTATTTAAGCAATAACTTTCTAAAAACCTTCTTGTTCGAATGCTAAATAATTATTTTTCTAAAAACATTCACCTCTGCTTCTTGAAATTCTCTTGCTTTTCTTATGCATTTGAAGAAGAACAATCCAGACTGTAACTTCGTCAGTGAGTGTCCCATACGTTGAATCGACCAGCTTGATGCCTTGTCATTATACATCTCCATTTAGAGGCTTTTCCAAGAATCCGGGAGCATGATGTTATCTTCAATTCATAGCAATCTCTTCTCATTCAAAGTACAGACATTTCATCGAACACTTAGCGTGCACCATACCATGTCGGCATGTCGCCATGTGTGTCTGTTGCTTCTTCGGGGCCGGGGTCAAAGAACATGTAAGCTACTGCTATCGACAAAACAGAGCCAAGGACGACAATGCTTTTTTGTGTGTACTTGTACTTTGTCCGATTCAAAACGGACCCACTCTTGGGTTAAATTTACACTTTCCTAATACGTATGTCCCTTGAAAGTATTTTTCTCAAAAAAATAGCAGTCTTAATCTGTTTTATATTGACCATTTTTTTTTGTTTTAAATCCAAGACATTTATAAACTTAAGGAACCCTGAAAAGACAATTATGTAACCTTTTCCCTCCAGATTTTAGATCGTGAAGCCTTCTTACTTAGTTCGCATGATGGAAAAACAAAGTTTACCACTTGAAGTGTTACATCATCACGACCCCTCTATGCAGTTTGAATCTCCAAATTTAAGAGAAGAAGCTTGTATCTCTTTTAACTTCTCCGCCAAGATGATAAATACAAGCGTTAGATAGAGCATTCATACCTTACAGTACTTCTTGAACCAGCAACCAATGTTCAGAAAGCTTTCAAAGTTTGTCTGTGGTCTGCACACCAAAAATTATGACAATTAATCATGAAAAATATATGCTTTACAGAGAATAAAAAGCACAGCTTTTGCTTTCCTTTCTTTACCTATCAGGGGGTAATTATCGTTGGGGAATACTAAAACTTTAGTTTACTGAAGGAGAAAGGAGTCAAGACTAAACTTTAGTTTACTGAAGGAGAAAGGAGTCAAGACTAAATACACAAAGTAAATTTAAAATGTTGAGAACTATGACACAAGGTTGATGCACTGATGGGAAGCTGTAAGTTTGTCACCTGTGTTTTACAATCAGCAGGCTGTCTCCAATAGAGATAGATAAGCCAGGTTGTTCGAGAAGCTGGATGGAGAGACAGAATGAGGGCCTCCGTGAATGACAACAATTAGAGGATCACATTTCCCGCGCTCCTTAATCTTAGAAGATGATATATATATAGCTTCAATGGGGTTCTTGGCCCCAGCTATTGGTTGATTATGTGAAACGGTCAGAACATTATATAGCAATCATAACTCACATAATTTGTATCGAAGTAGTGTAATAAAGTACCTTCTGTCAGTTTTTCAGAAACATCTTTGACTGGAACTTCCAGAATTTTAAACTGAAGATATGAAAGCTCTGACGTGACCTGAGATAGAAAAAGAAGTACATAAGAAAACTCAGTTATCAACTGAATAAAAAAATGTCGGGGAAATAGGCTATACCTTCTCAGGGCGTCTGAATACTTGGCTTGAGATATTCAACCACTGCCATGAAATTTTACCAAATGAGTCGACAATTTTCTTCCCATACTTAATCTCAGGAATATTCACTGGACTGCTAGACACTAACCAGAAAAGAGGACTTAAATGTTTCAATTCTGCATGTGTTAAAGCCTTAAAGGAAAGTAAGCAACTAAGATCTGACAAAAAAGATTCAAGATGCTACCAGCAACAATGTCATCACCATCTAATGCCAGTATGTTCCATGAATGATTTGAACCACTAGGGCTGACCCGAGAAACTTCGCCGCTGTAATTCTCTTGATTGTTATATCATTACTTTGTGGCATCAGAACAAGAATTGTATATCTTTAAAAGTATGTTTAGTATACCTCAATAAATTTATGGAAAGTATTACCTGACAACTACGCCAGAAGGAACACAGTGCTATAGTGTGTTCATCCGATAGCCACAGATCACTTAGAAGCCTGGAACTGTAGAGACCTGGGAAACAACCGTCCTCAGGACACTTCACAACCTCAATCTGCATCATAAGGTATATAGGCAAATCTGACAACAAAAAAGGAAAGATATGTTTGGTTACCAAATATGTTGACGCAGCATTACATTTCTAGTATATTTATCATAATCTAAAAAACCAATTATAATCAGCTAAATTTTCACAACTTTATATCCATATAATCTGACCACATCAACAATATTTGTTATTTCTTGAAGATTTCCATCATTTGGCCAGTAAATCATGTGAAGTAATTCAGTTGCTCGATGCGCCCCAGAATCAACAGCACTCTTTGAGGATTAAAACATAAGGAACTTCCCATCTTTGCTGAGAAAAGACAAATAAAAAATGTATAGAGAGTTAGTGATGACAAGATGAATACTAAAACTATATGCTTACACATGTTTTGAGAGAAAAACCACTAGTAACACAATATATGTTTTCAAATTCATACATCTATAAGAAAACAAAATATCCCTGAACATCAAGATATTTTGAATGATTGGTAAACTTTGCTTTACGATATTGCTTTAGCTACATCTCAGCAAATGGCTGTATGATAAAATGCAAACCTGAAACGAGGGGAGACACCACTGCTTATGCTCTTTGTCAGATTATATATGGGATGTGCTTCATCTTCATCATTTCTGGAGGACAAGTGAAGTTCAAAGTTAAAACCATTTCAAAAAGACGACTCAAACTACCCTCAAGTCAATTAAGCGAAAAAACTGACCTGGATTGATCTGATCCTGATGATGAAACCTCCGTGAACTTAATTGCGTATATCGCACAAGGTCTGTTGGAGCAGTACTTAATACCAAGTTTTCTTTTGCCTCCTGACCATCCCACAAAAACCAAATACTGAGCTGAAGTTTTATTGTTGGGACTCCAAATAAACTGTCCAACACTTAACGATTTTGGGATTCCTTTGATATGTTGAACTTCTCCGCTGTTCAATCAAAAGAGAAGCATTTCGCAGAAAGTTTCAGCAATCATTGTGAAGACTTGTTTTTTCTTTTTCAAGATATAAATTAAGGTTAGTGAGACCTGTCAAGTTTGATAACAAAAATTGCAGGCTGCCTTCTTCCAGCATATGCTTCTCCCCAATCTCCTTGGCCTTTCCAGTTTCCACCTTTTATATAACCCAGATGGTTAATGGTAGGTTTGGAACGGGAAGGTTCCTCGGCAACATAAGCTACATGAGTCTCATCAGAGTTCCAAGAGATCCCTTCAAACCTGCATTATAGACAGCCTTATCATTTCTTCTACTTCACATCAAGCCAAAATAAAGTTACCAATATACCATCCATCAACGTAAACAGAATCTGCGGGACGTGGAACTCTTGCTGTAGCTGAGACGAACTCCAAATCTCAAACTGTGTATTTCAGAATTTGGGACCTGATGGCGATGGAAGGAAAGCAGAGACACCGGGAAAAAAGCAGACTGAGAAGTTTAAATTCTCCAATTACAGCAAAGTGATTCATCAGAGGAAAAAGAGGGAATACATATGAACTCCTCAAGTAACTTGGATTGCTCGGAGTCATACTCTTCCTCACTTCCAGAACGATCCATGGCAACTGTAATGAGTATAAAATCAAGAGTTTTTGAGAAATGTCCAGAAACCCCTAATGATTGCGCGACAAGCACAATTCTAATTAAGAACCGGTCGATTCTTCCAATCAGAACATAAGGAACCAATCGACCATTTGCAATTACACAACAATCGAGCGAGAAAGAGAGGAGAAGAGCTTACAGGAGCAAAGGAAGAAGACGACGATGGAGAGATTGAGAGAGAGGAAGTCAACTCCACCACAAACTATTGACTAAATGAAGTTTTAACCAATGATTTATGTAGTGATAACTATTCAATTATGATTTTTTTTTGTTTTTAAGAAGAAAATATGCAAAATGTTTAGATTTAAGATTGAAGAAAGTGAAAATATACATAAATGTATATGACGACGATATCTGGGTTCGTCAAGAACATTGCTACATATACATCTACATATTGTGTGTTGTATTTTACATAAAATAAAATTTAATGTATCCTTTACATCAAAACCTAACAGACCAAAAAAGAATTTGTAGAGAGAGATCTCATGGGACAAAACCCTCAAGTGTGTGTGTTTGGTCAACAACTACTCAAACTCCTCCGATCAGAATCAAATCAAAAAGGGTTTTTATTCTCTCTTCTTCTTTCATCCTTAATTATTATTATAAGGCAGAGTCTAAAGCGGTCGCATCAGATCCTTTCATGATCCTGAGTCTCTTACAAGAAGAAGAGAACATGTCCCATGGAACATCACCGACCAACATCCAGTCTCCATCTTTATCCTCGTACGTTGGTACAAATCCTGACCCTTTGTATCCTTCTCTCTCACAGTATTCACCAATCCTGCACTTGAACATGTTCTCCAGTGCCTTGAGAAGCTCTGAATAGTTTTTGTATGTTTTGAGATCGATCTTTCGGAGGTATGGAGCCCCATCCATACTCACTTTCACATAGCTCACACTGTTGTTGTTCTTACGGTTAGATCTCACCGGAGGCCATCCAACGATTTGAGTTCTGTAATCAAATTAGAAAATATTATGAGTAAAACTGTTCATTCGATCGTCAACAAATACAATAATTCTATTTGAATCTTAGATCTTTTAACTTACTTGGAAGGAGGTGTAGATTCTTCGGTTTCCTCAAATTGACGTTTCTTGTTGCTTCCAACGCAAGAACGATTTTGTTCTTGTGTGATATCCTCTGTTCCAGGTAATCCAAGACGAAGCTCGGTGTCCTTAAGGTTAAGCTCATTGACTTTCTCGTAGGCCATTTTGGTTTTTATGTTTTTCAAGATGAAGAAAATCTCTCTAAGTTCTTCTGTGTGAATCTTCTTCTTCTTCTTCTTCTTCTTGTATTGTAGATGAGTTTTGGTTTGATGGGTTGAGAGAAAAGGGAAGAAGAAAGATATATATAAAGGAGGAAGGAGAGAGAGAAGTTGTCGGGAGGAGGAAAGGCAAGAAAGAGGCAAGGGGGACAAAGGTGGGACATTCAGGCTTTGGCCGCCCATGTGGACTCGACTCCGCCTACTTTGCTTACGCTTCTTTCTTCTTTCATCAAAGGTGTTTTGGTGTCATTATTTTAAGTTATAACCAAACCCCCCCTAAAACTAATTAAATGATTAAAGTCCAGAAAAAATAACAAATATATCCAATTTTATATATTTATTAATCACATATAATTATACAATTTTTTTTAATTACATATATCTATTTTTTATTTTAATATCATTATACCTTTATTTACCAAAACTATTTTTTATTATAAATAATATATTTGTTAAGGTTTAGAATTTTAGGATTTAGGGTTTAGTAAAATTATAGAGTTTATGATTTACTTAGGTTTATGATTTAGGGTTAAATCTTTATAAACTTAGGATTTAATTTTTAATAACTATTAAGATTTAATTGTTAGAATTTATGGTTTATATTTTAGGAGATTAGGGTTTATTATGGGTAAAAACCCTAAACCCTAGATCCTAAATCTTACAATCCCATAAATAGTTAATATTTAAATATGAGTATTTTAGACTTCTTACAAAAAAAATAACAAAAAAAAAATGTGGGTATATGTAATTAATAAGATAAAAAAATGGATATATGTGGTTAAGCCCCTAAAATCTATTTGGCCAACCCGGATATAAAGCTAACACGAAAAAGAAAATGGTTGTATTATTTTAACTTTCTTTTGTTTTTGTTTTTAAATAAAGTTTGTAACTGTATGTTTCTCTTTTTCTTTAAAGTGTATACAAAATGTTGGCTTTTTTCTAGGTGTTTAAAGATGCCATTTCTGAATTTTAACCCTTTTTAATAATAAATAAATTATTATCTCTAACTAAGCGTGTTGATTTCAAATAAGTGTTGGATAAACGTTAGTTTAAAATCGGTTAAGGGTTTCATAATTTATTATTCGAACACGAGGTGAAGGATAGAAATCATGTAATAAAGGATAAAACTAATATGGATAATGACAACCGGTTGATAATTAAAAGTGATAATAGTTTGAAAATCTAACTTGTTTTATAGAAATATAACGTTGTTTTTATAATTTGTGTGAAAATGGTAAATTTCTGTTCAAGTAAAGTTATTATTATTATTTTTAAATCGTGAATTCAGAATAATTTTTTTATAATGTTTCTATAAATATTCTTCCAGGTCGAGAATATTATAAGATAATGTGCACCCAAACGTCGTTACGGACTAAGTTCAAAATGATCAATTTGTGCTATATATACATATCGTCTATCATAAGTTTGCACCGCATTTTTGTATATTATATGAGTTGGAAAATGTTATAATTTGATTGTGATAAAAAAAAAGAGAAGAGAATGTAATAGGAGAGAGGAGCATGCATGTGGATAAGGGTCAAATGTGTTGGTGATACTAATTGATAGAGAGGAATGGTAAAGCCATGTGCTTTCTTATACATTTGTCTCTTTAATTGTTTCCCTTCAAAAATGGGTTGTGGGGAGAGGCTCCACGTGCTATGTGTACAATGAACCATCAAACTTAAAAGTATGAACCAAATTGGTAATTAAAATTCTTCCCATAGATTACGCCTAACTATGTTCATTTTAGCTTCTAATCCGCATGCGTTTTTTGATGTTTACGTTGGCCTTTATTCAATGGATTTACCATTTTTAATCATATTTTTTCCTACTTTTGAGATAAAGATTCCTTCTATGTTTTTGCCCCCTCCAATCTCCCAAAGATTGAATAAGTAAAGAAGAGGTGCACGATACGTAGTCTCTCTTCTTCTATGTATATTTTTTAGAGGTTATACATATATCATGATTGTCAGAAGTACATGAATTAGTTCAGCTATAGCAAACTCATGCATGTCGCATGCAATGTATTTTCTCACTAATTAAGAGGTGCACGAATGAACACCCTTTTTTTTGGTTAATTGCACGAGTGATTATTTTAAGTAACTATTTTCGGCATTCTAATTTCACTTGACATCGTGGGAACCTAACTTCAAAATAGTTTTCATGTTTTGTGTTCAAGCATATATTTTAGTATTCTTGACACTGAAACTTTGAGAAAGATCCCAAGAGTTCCCCTTAGCCATTGACGGTGTTAATTTCTCTTCTTCTGGTCAGAAGGTTTTATATCAAGATACTATATATATATATATATATATATATATATGATACTAATATGAATGTTTGGCTGATTGCTATTATATGCTAGCTAGTTCTCAGTTAATCTCAGCATTTTAGCTGTAAAACGGTTTAAGAAATTCCGAGAGGATTATTTTACCGTGAAGCATTTGTGGAGTTACAATTCGGGAGGCCAAACAAGTATATAACATTTTGGCTAGCTAGTGCATGTTGTCAAGTTAAAGAGTTTTTTTTCCGCTAGTATTCTATTAAACAGAACAACCGTACAATAAGCCGGTGATACTATTCCTGTTCCCCAGAAACAATAGCCAGCGACCAAAAATGGCTCCCGGAGTCATTACAAGACAGGTGAATTCGTATACTAATAACTAAAGGGGAACAAAATCAAACTCAAACAAACCTAGACTGAAGTTAATCCAACCCACTAAAGGAACCCATATACTAATAACTGATATATCTCGTATTTTATCGGTTTTTATGATAATAAACACATATTTATTTATATTTTAGAGTCTATATTATTATTATTATTATCCAAATGAGTCATTTTAGTGGCATAGACGATTTTTGGTCACTTGATGAATTAAAGAGAAATTATGGAGCAAATGAAGCAAATACGTGGAATGATAATGCAGAAGCAGTCCAAAGTTCCTTAAAGATCGTGTCAGACGAAGGTACTCCCGTAGGAATTTTAATCTCAAATTTTGACAGGACATAGGAAATTTAGTTAGCTCACTTTGGAGGTGGTTTCAACTCACTATGATTATTGGTTGAGGAGATATGACGGTTTAAGTGAAGACATGCCATTCTAGAGGGCAGAAAAAGGAAATTTCCAATTTTCATTCGGGGAAAAAAAGAAATATCGAACTTTCCTTATTTTAGCGAAGGGGCAGACGTTTTTGTGCATATAAATACTAGGTTTTGGTCATTGTTTAGGCTTATGCTTTATTTTTACTCTGAGGGAGTTTTGAGAGAAGATTTCTAAAATTCTTTTATTGATTATTATTGCTTTCATTGATTATTGCATGATGAATTGCTTGGCCATGTCTGAGTAGTTTATAAGTTAGGTTTAGGGTTCTTGAATTATGATGATTTTCTGTTAACCTTAAGCTTAATTTATGAATCATTGATTAACTCTTCTCTTAGATTGTTCTTATTGCTAAACTTTAGTTTGATCATCTAGAGTCTAAATCATAGGAAATTCATTATGCATGAGAGTGCTAATAAATTGCTAGAATTAATCTTAAGAGAGCTACCTATCTTTTCTCAAAGAGATTTGGTTTAGAATAGCTAGTGAACAATTGATAAATCAGTTTGTTAATGCTAGTTTAAATTCCATTGGATTTCTCAGCGAGAGTTGGATTGCTTGTTTACATTGTTCATGTTCTAGAGTTAAAGTTTCCATAGATTTTGTCCGACGGGTGTTGATCGACACCACACCAGTGTCGATCGACACCGTTTGTATTTAGGTTCAGAATTGATTCTTAATCAAAATTCACAAAGTCTAGCGTTTGTTTTAATTGATTTAAACCTCTCATAATTTATATACTGTCTGTTTTAGTTAGTAAAACTCAAACCATCACTCTTGCTTTAATTTAGAATTTAATTAAATTAGTTTGTTAAGTTATTTGGTCTTTGTGGATTCGATCCTTAAGTACTATAACTGATATTTGTTGTGCACTTACAGTTAAAAATACATAGTATAAAACTTTGTATATCAATAACCGCAATGATCTAAACCGAAACATCTTCGGAACCCTTCTTTCTCCCATAGCAAATATCAAATTAAAGAGTATATATATATGATGTTGAACTTTTCTTATTTGAGTACTGAGTATTAAAGTTTAGAAAGTTACTGAAATCTTAAAAGAATAAATTATAATTCGGTCTGATATCAGATAGTTTTTGGTAAAATTAAATAAGAATGAACCAAACCCGATTAGGCATCCAACAACAAAATGCATGTGAAACAAGAAAATAACATGTCGAAGAGATTTTACCGCTTATTTTAAAAAAATATATTCGTAAGTGTGAAAGGACAATATTAGTTAAAGACGAGAAGAGGAATGGTGTTAATACACACAACTTGTCTTGTGATGCAAACACAAGCTAGACTCCAAAGAGTCATGTCCGTTGCAAATCGCATTCGTGTGTCTCAAAAAAGTTGGGTCTTTAAATTATTAAAGTTTTGCTCCCTTTTCGACTCATCGCTATCTTACTCTTATCTCCACCTTCGCTCTCTTTTTTCTTTTTTTTTCTTTTTCTAATACACTTTTTTCTTTTTCTAATACAAAGATAGATATATATATATATATATATAATACCAAAAATGATTAAACCGCCCAAATCGGCAATCGGTTCAAATTACAAGCCTATACCGGAGCTTAAACCAGCTACAATTGATTATCTAAACAATCCTAATAAACCAATTCAAACCAGAAAAAAAAAGATAAAGTTTCACGACGTATCTTTCTCAGTTTTCAGCGCCTGTGAAATCACAATAAAAATGCAGGAGATGTATTTCTTCACTGGCTTTGGTCAAAGAGGCGACCCCGACCACCAATTCCAATCCCTGGAACCCACAACCTCAAGTTTTATCTTAAATCCCAGAACTAGATCCACCGCAAACCTTGATATTCAATTCTCACCGTTTTGAATGCATTCCCCCAGGCTTGTCGAAGAATAATCGTAACCCTTTTTTGCGAATCCCTCAATCCGGGCAGAAGGAACAGTTCGCCGACTTCGTGTGAACTTGCTCAGGGTTTTCCACCTCCGCCGTGCGCCGCCGTCGACACGTGCTCTGCCACGTTGTTGCATGCCCTCCTAACCTTCTCGGTGACTCACGCAATGAGACTACAACTTCAACGTCGAGAGTACCTTAATCTCTATGCGCGTTTGGATCCCCGACCGCCGTCCTCAAAGCGTCCGTCTGACCAAGCCGAAGCCCCGTGTGACCCAGTCGCCTCTAATCTTCCTCCATGGTCTCACATCACCTTATCAGTTCTACCACACCTCTGCAACAAACCGGAGAAGAAAACACAAAGGAAGGAAGAAACTCTATTCACGATTGCAGATTGAAGCCGTTGTTAGTCACTAATAACCGGATCTGGAGTCCTCTCTCGACGCCGGCAAGGAACACCAATGCCGAGAAGGCGCGTAGATCTCACCAAAGTTTGTTCAGAGAGAGAGAGAGAGAGAGTTTGAGAGAGAGAAAGTTAATAGAGAGTGAGAGAGTTTGAGAGAGAAAATGAAAGCGCGTTCTCTCTTTTATTTTCCTTTTATATATATATATATATGATTTTTATTAACTATATATGTAATGTAACATATTTTAACTTGTTTGTTTCAAACTTTCAATCATCAGATCCTTAAACAACTCTCAAATCTCAATTACATGTCATGTAAATAGAAAGTTGTTTTCAAGGTAAACAGAAAGTTGTTTAAAAAAAATAAGGTTTCAAGATTATTTATTTGGTAAATTCACTAACCCTTTTAATAAGTTCCAAAACAAATATAAAATACTAGGATCTTTTATTTTTCTTTCTGAAAAGTTGATAGACAAATTCAAAATACTATTTCTGCAAGAAAACACATGAGATTCTTTGACAATTTGATAAACTTATTAGAGTTAGAGCACCTCCATTCATAGTTTCTCAATAGGAGTATAAAGTTCTCAAATAAAACATAAAAGAATATCTAAAATAGTAAAGACAAATGCATATGGAATTTTTATTTGAGAACCTCTTTTATCTTTTATGAAAAAACTCATAAATAAAATAATATTTAAATATATTAATATTATATCTATCATTAGAGATGGTCTTATAGTTTGTTTTTCTTTTCTTTCTTTTTTTGATAAAGCATCAAATTTCAGGTAGATTAAGATTATCTCTAACCCTCCTCTAAATTTCTATTTTATAATAAATTTTGCTTTTAGCTTTACTATATTTTTATCTCTAAAACAAAGATGAATTTTTTCATTTATAAAATAGAGAATCACAAATATACCCAACTTTACATATCCACTAACCACATATAACCACACCAATTTTTTAATCACATATACCCACCTTTTTTATATTAATACCATTATACCCTTCATTTACTAAAACTAGGGTTTATGATTTTAGGATTTAGGGTTTAGTAAAATTATAGAGTTTATGATTTATGATTTAGGATTAAACCCTTATAAACTTAGGGTTTAATTTTTTAATAACTATTAAGATTTAATTATTATGATTTATGGTTTATATTTATGGTTAAGATTTATTAGGGGTGGGAAGACTTTTGGGGTTTAGGATGTTAGGGTTTAGAATTTAAACCCTAGATCCTAAACTCTAAAACCCCATAAATAGTTATTATTTAAATAAGGCTATTTCAGACTTTTTACAAGAGAAGGAAGGAAGCTGGGTATATGTGATTAATGATATAAAAAATAGGTATATGTGGTTAAGCCAATTTATAAAAAAATCCCTCAAAATTTAAATAACTTTATTTGTTACTGTTTTTCACACTATCATACTATTATAATTTTAAATTCGTATATTTTTGTATGTATTTTTTTATGATCAACAGTATATTATTAAAAATACATAAAATACAGAAATAAAAAGCATATTTATTAAAAACTATAACTATATAAACTAATTAATAAATTTCAAAATACTGAAATGAATAGAAAACATAAAATAATTTAGTACAAAATCATAACAATAATTTATTTTCTTAACAATAATTTTATATATATATATAAAATTAATGGGTCAAATTCGTTAATATTATTGATAATATGTATAATTAGTAATTATTGATAAAAAATACTAAGAATATTTTTTTTGAGTAAAACAATAGAGTTATACATTAAAATAAAATTCATCTATATTTTGGAGATATTCTATTTTAGAGTAAAAATAGAAAAATACATCGGAGATGCTCTAATTTTTCTGAAAAACTATAAATTTTTTTATATGGTAATTTTACCTTCTTGGCAGAAAAAAAAGGTTAGGATCTGAGTAAATTCATGAGTAAATAATCTCTTCCAAGCGAATATCCAAATTCTTCTTCCTTACTCCCACAAGAACCAAATTATCGCCCCTAGTCCATCATACACTTAGTTTTTTTTCCTTAATGAAAACATAAATATTTTGTGGCTTAATTACATATTCATGGGGTTTAAAGGATATGTCTTATGTCTTAACTAGAGAAACCTTAACTAGCTGGATATGTCTCACTGTCCTTTCACCGAAGCATTAATCATAACATAAGCTGTTCGAAAGGCAACGTAGGGACGAGGCCAATACATTCAGGAAAGCAACATCGAACCAACTTCGAAGTCTTGTCGGCAAAAATTAATTTTGCAAAAAGGGTTTCTTGTGGACAGCGTACCAGTGATCGTGGCATGATATATAGCCAATCATGATCCTGTGCTAGTTATCCTCTCATTCAATTAAATCGATCTTGATATATATCTTTATGGGTTTTACTTTCTTGATGAATGTGCATCATTTACTATTCATGAGACATTGTGTTTCTGACCGGTTTTATTTCTGAGATCAATTATCAAATGGTGCCATAAATAGTAAAGGTCGTTTATTGTTTTTCTTAAAATATGCTTTAGGATTATGCAATTGCAGCATCGGAAGTGAACTCTACCCCCATTTCCAGACTTAATCATAGGAAGTACTATACAAAATATTTCGTGAAGACATGGTCTGGTGCTGTGATGCCTAAGGATTCGAATTTACCTTTATCAGAAGAAGTCGCTGCTGCAGTTTGCATTCCTCCTCTTGTTCGGAACCCCCCCGGTAGACCTAAAGATAGGATAAAATCAGTGCTGGAGAAAAACACTACCGTTACCAAACGTCCAAGAAAACAACACAAATGTTCTAAGTGTAATGTAGCTAGACATAATGCTAAAACCTGTACTGGTCTGGCCTGATTTCCCAATTTATTTTATTTTACGTTTTTCAAGTTCATTGGATTTATTCACTTACGAAACTTATGAGTTATAGAGCTTAATTTTGTTTTTTGGATGGTTTGACGTTTCCTTGAGTACCAAGTCACTGTTATAATCACAAAAATAAGACATCTAATTTTGTATGATAACATGACTTCTTTATCTTTTCGATTGTTTATGATTCTTTGAAAATTCTAGGTATCTGATTCTTTTCACAAAGATAATTGATTTTGAAATGAGCAGATAAAGATGGGTCTTGTTCTCATGAGGACGCAATGGTTGGAACAAAACTTTGTTTGCTTGAAGGAACATATAAGTATCACACTGCAAGTGGCTTTTCTCGCATTCTTTGTTGTTCATTTGGTACTGAAGTGGCTTGGCGTAGTGAGGAGCAGAGGCGGTAGTGTTGTTGCAGAAGAAAAAGACTTGAAGAAGCAGAGCATAGCTGTGAAGCAGAGCTGGTCTTACAATATATCTCTTATCTGCTCTGTTTTGATCTTAGGAACTCATTTTTTTGTATTGCTTCTTCTGTTTCGGGACAGCATGAAGTCGCGGTGTGATTCTTTTGTGTTTGTCTACTCTGTTGAGATTTGGCAGGCTTTCTCGTGGTTGATTGTTTGTGTTTATGTAGTGAAGATTAGAGAGAGGAGGCTTGTTAAGTTTCCTTGGATGTTGAGGTTATGGTGGCTCTCTAGTTTCATCTTATCCTTTGCCTTTGATGTTCATTTCGTAACAGCGAAACACGAGCCTTTCGAGTTTCAAAATTATGCTGACTTGATTGCTCTTCTGTATCCTTATTCTTGCTGGTTGTTTCGATTACAGGGAAGACCGGTTTTTATCTTCTTGAAGCCACTAAAATCACAGAGCCACTACTAAGTGGAGAGACAGAACAGAACAAGAAAGGGTCTTCTTCTTCTCCATATGGGATGGGAATGCTACTCTCTTCCAATGCATCACTTTCGCATAAAGAACCTGCAATTACTAATTACTATGTTCCATCAATTGAGTCCGGAAAAGATTTGATTTGAAAATTGAAAAAAATGATGTTGAAAAACTGAAAAAATTGAAGTTGAAAATTGAAACAAATTTTCTTCAAATTATAACATGGACGTAGATTGCTTCTAATTGGTAAAATACTGAATCTGAATACAACTAAGTCATCTTAAAAAAATAGGAAAGTCAAACTACTGAACTAAGAACTTTGATTCTATGGTTGCACCTCCTCGACAACATCATCATCATTTCCTTCTGATATGAGAAATCTTTCAAACGGGTCCTCCACCTCTTGAAACAAATCAGTCGCTAATTTCAACCGCATGTGTTGAATATAAATGTCCTCCATCCCTTCAAATATGCAACCAAGCACAAGACACTCATTGTATTTTATTGTGTACACACCACAGTCATCAGGATTGACATTTTGAGGGATATTTTTCCTGCGTAGCACAATGAACTGATTCTCACTTCGCTTGCGAATACTATTCGGAACAAACGCATTAAGCATATGAGGAATCATCTTGACGAATAGTTTACAAGCTTCTTGGATGGCCTTGTCGTTGGTAAGTGTGTCAATGCTGTCGTAGACGTGTATTCTTGATTTCGGCAAGTCAATGTCCAAAGCAATCCAATGATTATTATTCACGTGATGGCAGGCGTACAAGTGATCCACATCAATGTACCATTTCTTGTTTGTATAGGCGTCACGGTGATACTGACCGTTGAACATTTCAACATAGCCTTTCGAAAACACCCATGTCTTCGGATTCCGTTTCTTATAATCAAGCACCCAAAAACTCACAAACCACTGACCAATGAATGCAATGCGGTCTGTGTAATAGGGAGACGGAGTCCGCATGGACCTCAGGTGAAGTATTTTAAATGCTGCTGCCATGTGCTACAATAAAAGAGCAATCCCATATTAGTATTTTTAAAAGAAATTTGTTGATGACTATAACCATAAATAACTCTATTATCGACTATATTTAAAATTTATTCACTTACCGAATCACCTAACCATCCGTAACTAGATGTAGTCCAGTCAGGTTTCAGAGTAATTAATGTCGTGTACAAATCAAGTGTCTGATCATACTCCCCTTTTGATTCCTTCCTAAATAGTAAAGTGATGGGTTAGCACATAGCGAAAAATATTGGTACTCGAATATTTTTTAAAAACCAACTTACTCGCAAGCCTGGAGAAAATCCGTCAATATCTTAAATTTTTCCTTGTTCACCCACTCTGTCGGATCATAAATTGCGCTAGATGATTTTATACCTCTTCGCATATGTTTGATTTTAGGATCAAGCGAGTATGGCCACTTCACTGTAGATATCTGCTTCTTTTTGCGCCCAAAATTTCCATCATCAAGAAAATCCAACACGCCATTGAAAAACTTATCAAGGCCTTTCGCTTTAGCTCGCAATTGAGGGTCTGAAAAAATGGTGAAGGAGGAGCTTTCAATGTCATTTTTGCCAGCTTCATCTTCTTTCTTCACTTGCTTTAGTGTCACCTTCTCTGATTTTTATTTTCCCGAGTCGATCAAATGTTTGCTATTTCCCACCAGATTCACTGTTTTCTTGCCTTCCTTTTTAATACTACTCTTTCCCGAATCCTTCAATGGTTGTTTATCTTCCTTTTTAATACAAATTTTTGCAGGATTCTTCACAACGCATCGAATCGGCGTATCATCTTGCGATGTGACCTTTGTTTGAACCAACCAAGATTGAAACAAACAAGCACAACAATGAATCATTAATAAATTGAGGAATCCAAACAACATAATAAACGTAAAACACAATCTAAAGAGCAATCCAAACAATAAACTAAACTACATAAACACAACATAAAATATTCTAAATATTACATTCCAGCTTAATATTACATTCCAGTTCAATCAATATCAAGTTTTACATACTATAGATAATACATTAAACAACAACGGTCTTAACAACAATATAGCAGATTGATGGAGACACTAACGTACCGGCGATTCGCTCTCTTCGTCATCTTCCGCACTACCATTTGAACTGGTATTGTCAGTGATTTTTGCCTTTACTACAGAACCTCCGCAATGCTCCCTAATCTCATTCACATCCTTCTCCAATGTATCTTTCCGCTTGGCAAATTTTTCCTCCATATCTGCAATTCTGATAACAATGTTCTTGTCCATGTTATCAACCTTCTCACCTAGTTTTTCCACCAACTTTAATAGTCCAGCGGTGAGCATGTCATCTCTAACTCTCCGAGAGGTTTCCTTCATGTCATTCTTTTCATTATTGCCCTGCAAAATTTTTTTAATCAATCTCGATTTTCTTATTGAATAAAAAAATGTATAAGGCTAAATAAAATACAATGACATAACTATTACCGATGATGTTCCTGCATCCACATTAGATCTTTCCTTCTTCTTCAGCTCTTTTTTCTTCAATCCATTGTCTCCATCGCAGACAGTGGCCTTTGCTTTGCGTTTCAACTGTTTAACCACCACTACATCCCAAGCTTTTTTGTCCAAACAATCTTCAAGAATATCCTTGATCATATTTTCCAAAGCAACATCCTGGTTGTCATCTTCCCAAGTAGGATAAATCTCATCATATGACTTTTGAATGAGATGCCTAATACGCGCCTGAGACACAACAACATCAAACAAAAAAAGGCTGAATGGTACCAGATAAAACAAAACCAAACACCATCTTTATACTCAAGCCTTAGCTTTACCATGCCACAAGGTTATGCCTTTTTTGTTGTAACTAGTAAAGCTCTACGAAACCGGAAATGATAAGTTCGGCCAAAGTTATTAATTGACATACCTTGCCATGTGCTTTCCTCTCAGCTTCAATTACCTCCTCCACCGTAATTCTCTTACGAGATCCACCCCACAAAACAAGAGGGACTTCATCACTTGCCTTCTTCCTACCATGCACTTCTCCTAAAGCAGGAAATGACTCATACGCCCATATGAGTAAGGCATGAACAAGCCCATGCACAACATAACTCTTCTTTCTTTCAAAAATAATTGTCTTCAGCGACATCATCATGTTCTTAAAGCCAACCCGTCCCCAAGGATAACTCTCAAAACTGTCATGGTCAAGTACTCTTCTAGCGGCATCAAAATTTAATCTACTCCCAGGAGCGATCCCATAGATTGCAGCAGACAGAAGGTACAACCTTGTCAGCATCTTCCTCTTATCCAAGTTCACCCTCTAGAACGTGGTAAAACATCTTTCAGTTCACTGAAAGTCGGTCCACNTTCAATTCACTGAAAGTCGGTCCACGACTGAAAACAGAGCCGTCCTCTTTTACCAAACCCAAATCTCTCCAAAAATCTGTGTGATCAGCAAAGGTCTCGGCTTCAGGAATTGGATAACAATTCAGCCCGGTAATGTCTTCAAACTCATGCAGTGACAGCCTCATAGGTTCACTACCAATCAACGACCATAACTCATTATGCCTCTCTACTGCTAACTGATTGGCCAGGTAGTGATGAACAATCTGGGCAGCCCAAACGTAGTTAGTCTCTTGGAGTTTAATAATAACTCCAATCGATGAGTCTCTCATAGCCGTCCACACATCGTCCCCAACATCTTCTCTGAGCATAGCCAAGTTTCTCAAAGTGCAATAATGGTTCATACTTTTTTCCTGAATTGGTGCTTTCCCTTCTGGGTATAGACGGGGAGGATATGGTCTTCCATTGCTTGCGGATGCCATATCTAAATAAGAAATATAAAACAAGAGTTAGTCTTTGAACAAGAAACCGTAACCCATTTGCAAAAATAAAAAAACAGTCATGCAATGATTTAATGGGTTAATCTACTAAAGATTTACACAAATGCAAACCACAATTGAAGACAAACAAATAACTCAAACAAGACATATAATAATCCTAATTACAGGTACAAGATCTCTATTTCTCAATCTCTTCAAACAAGTAAGTTAACATGTTGGATAAATAAAACGGAGAATATTGAGACCAAAGGAGAATTATATTGTAAAATAGGGAACAAATAAGGTATTCATAATGTGTATTGCATAAAGACAGTTTGGGTTATCATTGCACAAACTAAAAGCCAAGAGCATAGAATACTAATGCCATGCATCTTATAGACTTGCAAATTCTCAGCTATATCAAGAGTGAGGAGAAGACCAGCCAAGTGTACAAATACATATGCTAGAGTGCACTTGCAACAACATATTGTATTAACTGGAAAAAAAAAAAAAGTTTTTGTTACCATCGTTTGGAAAAAACAAAAAAAACATTCATGCCATGATAGACTCAAACAAATCTGACTAACAACAAAAAAATTATGGCTGATAGTCAAACAAATCTGTCGATGAAGCCATTTAAATCTGTCAGAACGAAAAATCAAATTTGTCATTAAACATAAATTTGTTTTTTGCTCCTACACACCAAACTAATCTATCATCAAACCCAAACCATTCAAACAACTCAGCAAAGAAATGGCGAGCAACTGGAAAAAAAAAATTCATCCACTTGAATTCAATTGAACTACTCAATATGTATCTTTTTCTTCTCATGCTAACTAATCATATCATCGTAATCAAAACCAATTCCTCAATTCACACAATCTCTGCTCTATATCGTAATCTAAACCAATTCAGAAGTTCCTAAATTCCTCAAGTGGATGATGTTGAACTAATACAAACAATTCCTCAATTCACAATAATCAAATAAAGATGTAATCATCACAATATACGATTGAGACACCAAAAAAACAAAATTCAATTCACAATCAATAAATGATGAAGAGGCCGAGATTACCTAATGGAGACAAATCGCACAAATGTGGAAAGGAGAGGAAACCGCCGAGACAAGGGAGATACACCGCCGAAGAGAGAGGCTTCGAGTTAGGGGAAGAGAGAGCGGCTTTGAGATGAGAGGTTTTGATACCAATTGTTAGGCTTTCAAACCCATCCAAACTCCTCATTAGTATTATGTTGTCCGCTTTGAGCTCCAATGGCAAAACCTGCACAGTTTTCTTATCGGGCTTCTTCCCAAAATGTCTCATACTAATCAAAATTACTATTGATTAGTATATTAGATATTCATTGGCTAAACTTTCCATGTGGGATTTTGGATTGATCGCAACAATCCTCCCCACAAACCAAAGATCACATTAATCTCAAGTCTTCCTCTAGCGATACATTAACACCAATCTTGTATTGTCACACAAGGTTTCCCGACACCCCTTAATCACGAGTCCCATATCGAGGACGCCTCCCACATCGAACAACAAATTCACACCACTTCTCCAGGTCCCATTCTCCGAACCATTGCTCTGTTACCAGTTATTGGATTTTTCAAGCCATCCAAACTCCACATTTGTATGATATCTTATGCTTTCAGCTCAAGTGGTGATGTTCGAACGATTTTTCTTACTGAGCTCCTTCCTAAATTTCCTCATACTAATCGGAGTTTCTAGTGACATATATATTAAACACTCCTTGTCTAATCTTTCGAGACTTGAATTGATATCCCAACATTCCTTATACATTGAAACATGATATTTTTTATATATTCCACAAAATCATCTACAACCACGTTTCATGTTCAACGATTGTTTGTATTTATCCTTTGGCTATCCACCGCATAAAAAAAAAAATTCCTTAGCTGTAACACCCGGCCTCTCTAAACACGCAAGAGACCAGGTGTTAAGAACAATTTCCGAACACAAAATTCAGTTCAAGTTCACAACAGCTGTTATCGAAGCCTTAGCGCCCACTTTTGCAAATCGAACACCAGTTTTAACACATTGAACTCAAGTCTCGTAAACCTGAAACAGGAAAATAAGAGGGGTGCGTAACTCATGGTTACTCAGTGAGGGTGAGTTAAGACTCACCAAATCCACCAATTCACAAAACAACCAACTAGGCAAGACAAGACAGACAACCGTGCTATCAACTATAAGCAAATCATAATTATATCGTCAGATGCATAGATACACAAAATAACAAAACAACATGCAGTTTCAGAATTTTATTAAATAGTACAAATAAAAGCCAATATTGGATACCAAATCCCTTCGGTTACCAGAACCGAACCCTTTGGATACCAAATCCGGGTATTATTACTGGATACCAGATCCCTTCGGATTCTCAGATCTGGGTAGTTATCATTGGATACCAGATCCCTTCGGTTACCAGAACCGGACCCTTTGAATACCGAATCCGGGTATTATTATTGGATACCAGATCCCTTCGGATTTCCAGATCCGGGTAATTATAACCGTCTTAGATATCATATCCCGACCAGTTCAGTTTACGTACAACATTCAATTAACACAATTTATGCAACAATTCACATTCTTAAACTTTCTAGTTAAAATAAGCTATCAACTCAAGACAAACACAACACAAGCACATCAACAAGCATTCAAAACAGCAGATTATCATTGACTTGATTCACCAGAAACCAAGATATATAGGTGGAGAAGACCGAAACATGTCCTCACCTGAAAACTGGTTTGGACAGAAATGACAGGCTGAGAAAAAATGCCTATAACTCTCTGCACAGAACTCGGATCGCCGTGATTCTTATCTCCATGGAAAGATGACGTCTAAAAATAGGTTGTCCACCGTTTGATTCATTCTGTAACTCCAGATATGCCCCTTTCAAGTTAGATGTTCGGACTGCAAATTGTTGTAACGGACAGACTAGACCTCCTGAAGAAAAACGATCATAACTATCTCGTTATGTCTCTGATTGAGATGCTCTCAAGCTTCATGGAAAGAGGAGATTTAGATCTTCGTGTTGATGGGTGGCTCGTCATCTAATTCTTTCTGAGTCACCGGAAAAATTCCTCGTAAGGTGGCTGTTCGGATTGAAGGATGCTGTTGCGGCAGACTGGACATGTTGGAGAAGAAATGTCATATCTCTCTGGATATAAGTCCGATTGAGACGATCTCAGGCTCTGTGGAAAGTTGAGACATAGATATTCGCAACCAGGGGTAGCTCGACACCTAGTTCTTCTTGAGTCGCCGGAAATAGACTCAGAATATGACGGCTCTGAACTGAGGATATGATGAACGAGGAAGAGGAGCAAGAGGAGAACTTGTGGAGGAAAGAGCAGCCATGAGGAAAGCTTTTCTGGTTGTGAGAAGTGGCTGGAAGTGAGTAGAGAGGGAAAATAGAGAGATGCATGAAGAGGAGAAGAGAGGATTCAGAAGTCGACGACAAAGAGAAAAACAAAATTAGATCTCTATTTCTTTTTCAATTTCCTGTTTTTTGCACATATATTTTGCTTTGATCATTAACGAGTATTTAATAACAAAACCATTCCGATTTAAGTGAACCGAGATGTTACATTAGCTCTCTTAAACATGTAGCCGCACATTCGATGGTCTACATGCTTCAAAAAATGTGAAACAATAGGCTTTGTATTAATACATCGCTCCTTTCATCAATTCAGCATTCTAAACACCACAACTATCATCAAGCATCATCAAAACAACACGAAATTTTGTTCGAGCCAAAACCCCCGATTTGCCAAATTTCTAAACTTAGAAAATCTTGAAAACAAGTGAAAATCAATTTGCTGGCCACCTAGAAAAGCATTAATTAATTAGTATGTGAAGCAATTCAAGCCAATTTCTCTGAACCAAATGGATGAATTAAAAAATTGAAGATTCTAAGAACATACCTTATATTTGTGCAAACAATATGATAGGGACGAATAGAGGAGGCAAAAAACATACAGTTTAGACTTTGGAATCCCTTATTAAGAATTGAAAAAGTTACGAATTTTTTTATTTTTGTCTAGGTAATGAATCGCGAAGATGAAGATGAAGATGAAGATGTGAATATGGTCGATCGACAATAGAATTACGTTGATCAGCGTGACTACGTGGATCAACCACCTTTTTTGTTAGTTGGTTAGTTAGTTTTTTTTTTTTTTTGCATGTAGGTATAAGATATATTTTTCAAATTTCAAAAACATGCAGAAAAATATATGGTCTCCGATATCTCAATTTTTTTTTTTTAAGTAATACCTTTTTTTTTCTTGGAAATTTGGAGCGCTGCATTTCTGTTAAGTGATTACCATAACACCCGATCTTCTCACATTGAATTTTACAAGTTGATTCGCATAAAAAAAAAATTGTAATTAGTCACTGACATAAAACAAAGAGCTTTGCGTATGTAATCAAATATTTTGATATTAAACTAAATAAATGATTCAGAATTGTCGGAGAGTTTTCTAACAAATTAAGATATTTATATTATATTGAGACTAAATATATTTTGATGGATTTTTTACAAATCAAATTTCCAGCAAATATGACATCTGTTTAATGCGCATTTAACTGTCACGGAGATGTTTTTTTCATATCTCTTTTGTAACATATAAACCTTCTATTTGCTTATGTATCTTTTTATGCAATTTTTTTTTTGAAATCATATGGTTAAACCATATCCTTGTACTCTTTATTATTTTCTGTTATTTAATAGTAAAAATCTTATTTTTTAAAACATATAAACCTCTGGTTGGGGAAGATTTTTTTCTGTAAATGTTTTTGTCCAATCACCATTTCCACGGGTCACCTCTAATTCATGAATGTCATAAAAGAAAATTACAACTAACAGTTATCAATTAGAAACGTGATGTAAAATATTTTTTTTTTGTATAGATTTTAACCGATTACTTTACATAATATATATATATATATATATATATATATATATATATATATATAACATGTATGTTCTTATATATTAGATTTTGATTCCACATGTTTTGATTGTACTTCATCTTTTCATCTTCACACTCAAAAGATCTTACCTACAATAGAAAAAAATATTTTCTAGATTAAATTTACTTAGAATTTTTATCAAAAAACAAGAAATGGGATATATGTGAAATAAATGATTTGTATACTTTTATCTAGTAGAATATACTGTATATCATATATTTTCTTAAGTATCAGATTTTATTCCACATGTTTTTATTGTGCTTCATTTTACCAATTAGGCTTTATACCTATGTTCACTATAAAATGTGATCTCCCCACACTAATTTTTACAAGTTAATTCCAATATCAATAGATTTTTTTTCTCTCTAAATTATTTTGCTTAATTCGTCACTATCCTAAGATGAAGAATTCTATGCAGTTGACCGTTATATTCTTCTTTTTAGTCATATTTCTCGTTGCACCAGGTATGTAAATATATTTTGCTACAACATTAAGTTCTAAATGTATATAGTACTAAATTTACTTATATTTTAATTCGCTTTTTTTATTTGACACATTGTATTTTTATGCATAGGTTACCTAGTTTACATTTTGATGATCATGAACAAATATTTTGCACAACACCACATATCTCTTACTTCACAAATTTGTATAGTAAAAAGAATCGATAGAATAATGCAAATCACTTTATTTTAAAATACTTATATTTTGTGACAAAAGAGACTGGTTATCTCTTTCAAATAATAGATATTGGTTGAAACATATTTTATATTGTAATTTTTAATCTGTTACAGCCAAAAATGATGAAACGTTACAATAATATTATTTGTATGTTACCTAACAATAGTCAAGAATTCTATTATTATTAAATAAATAACAAAATATACATTATC
>OVAP01001277.1:0-25016 GCA_900406295.1 Aurinia saxatilis | reverse complement strand
TGCCATATCTGCTGCAATTTGCAAAAAACAAAAAAAAAAACCTGCGGATGGGCAGTTTGGATGAGGATCAGCCCGTTTGACATCCTACACACAATTAGTCTACCAAAATCCTCCATTATGCCTCCCACTTTATGCCATTTCTGATTCTCCATTAACCAAAGTAAAATTATTTTAAACACTAAACAGCACAAAGAACCAAATTCTCAATTTTTCCCTTTTCTTCTCCCGCTTTATACTCTCTTCCTCCTTCAATTTCACTCTCTCATCACCATTTTCCTCAAAATCCCCAAAGCTTCAATTTCACTCTCCAATGGCTCCCCTTGATCCCCACTCTTTCATCTCCTCCTCCAATCCTCTCACAACCCACATCTCTCTCTCCCTCTACCTCGATTTCTCCACCTCTATCATCCACGGCTCTGCTCTCCTCACCCTCTCCTCCTCCTCCTTCTCCGGCGACCTCTCTCTCGACTCTCGCAGCATTTCAATTCACAAGATCCTCGACCCACAAACCCTAAAGCCTCTCCCTTTCTCAATCTCCACAGCTCCAGATCCAATCAAAGGCACTGAGATCGTCGTCTCCCTCTCCGGTCAAGCTTCGGTTTTGATCGTCTACTCCACTTCACCTTCTGCTTCAGCTCTTCAGTGGCTATCTCCGTTGCAAACATTCTCCAAAACCCATCCTTATGTCTACACTCAGTGTCAAGCGATTCACGCCAGATCCATTTTCCCTTGTCAAGACTCTCCTGCGGCTAGGATTAAGTACGATGTTGTCATGAACATTCCGAGTGATCTCTCTGCTGTTATGTCGGCTCGTCATGTTCGTCGTAGGCTTCCCAATGCGGAGGAAGCTAAACATTTGGAGGAGGGTTTGTCTCTGTGGTGTGGTGAAGATAGAGTTGTGGAGGAGTTTGTGATGGAACAGCCTATACCTCCTTATCTGTTTGCGTTTGCGGTTGGTGCGTTGGGGTTTAGAGAAGTGGGAGCTAGGACTCGGGTTTATGCAGAGAGTGCTGCTGTTGAAGTTCTTGATGCGGCTGCTAAGGAGTTTGAAGGAACTGAGGAGATGATTAAGCAAGGGGAGAAGTTGTTTGGTGATTATGACTGGGAGAGATTTGATTTGTTGGTGTTGCCTCCGAGTTTTCCTTATGGAGGTATGGAGAATCCAAGGATGGTTTTCTTGACTCCTACTGTGATCAAAGGAGATGCTACTGGAGCTCAAGTTGTTGCTCATGAGCTTGCTCATAGCTGGACCGGGAATTTGATTACTAATATCAACAATGAACATTTCTGGTTGAATGAGGTAATCTCTTGATTCACTGCTCTTGTGCTTGTTGAATTGTCCTTGTCATTTGCTTACGGTAGCTAGGAATAGGAGAACAGGAGATTTGAGAGTTTGGTTTAGGGAATATGGATTATTGATGTGTAAGTGAGTATCCGTTTTCAGAGTTTGTCTTGTTGATGGGAAAAGATGTATTTTGTTTGTTCATGGCAATAGGGATTTACAACTTACGCTGAGAGGAGAATTGTGGAGGTTGTTCAAGGAGCGGATATAGCTACTTTGAACATTGGCATTGGTTGGAGGGGTTTAAAAGATGAAATGGAACGATTTAAAGACAACTTGGAGTGTACTAAACTGTGGAATTGCCAAGAAGGTGTTGATCCAGATGATGTCTATTCTCAGGTCCCATATGAAAAAGGATTTCAGTTTGTGTTGAGAATTGAACGCCAGGTTAGTTGAGTGGCTGTCTCCACTTGGTAGTTTTCTTATGTGATGTAACAATACTGATCATCCATTTACTGTGAAACATTCAGGTTGGAAGGACTGCTTTTGACGAATTCCTCAAGAAATACATTGCTACTTTCAAGTTCAAGTCGATCGATACATTAACGTTTCTTGAATTCCTGAAAGCTAACATCCCTGGCATAGAGAAAGAGATCGACTTAACACTGTGGACTACGGGCACTGGTATACCAGAAGATGCATATGAACCAGTCTCTACCATTTATACAAAGATCATATCTCTGGCAGATGAGTTTAAGCAAGGAAAGATGCCCAGTGAGGAAGAGGTTGCTGAGTGGAAGGGACAGGAATGGGAGCTATACTTGGAGAATCTTCCTAAATCTTGTGAACCTTCTCAGGTACTCTTTACACTTCCTTTCTTCCACAAAGATATTGGGAAATTGTTAGGCGCATTTGACTTGTGTGGGAGAGAAGCACATGACTTGTTAGGGTAACCTTTTCATTAGGTGAGAAAAAGAGATTCAGCCAATAGTTGGTCTTAGGTTAGTGTTTGGTTATAGAATGGTTGTTGAAAAAAGAATCATGTCTTTGGGAGAATTAGGAGTCCTCTTCAACAATTCATGCTACTATATGAGGATTTTGTCTTGCTCATTATTAATCGAAATCTACAATGCAAGATTAATAATGGAAGAAGATTCATTACTGTTAATTGAAAGGCAGGTTCTTCTAAACCTATGATTGACATTCAGTTTGTGTATTGGTGAATCAGATCTCAGCCTTGGACAAGCGGTACAGACTAGCGGAATCGAAGGACTACGAAGTGAAGGTCTCGTTTCTGCAACTCGCAATCTCATCCAAGTGCAGAGAGTACCATGCTGAAGTGGAGAAAACTCTGAAAGAGGTAGGAAGGATGAAGTACCTGCGTCCACTCTTCACTGCTCTGGCACAAGCTGGTGGAACCGAAGAGAAGCAGCTAGCTAAACAAGTATTTGCAGAAGCTCGGGAAACTTATCATCCCATAGCTCAGGGAGTAGTCGAGTCTATCCTCTCAAAGTACATCTGAACATGACTCCTCTTAATTTAAAAGAGCACTCTCCGAAAACAAAACATTTCAATAAAACCCAATGACTGTAATAACAATTTGTGCTCTTAGTCATAAACAAATTACATTTTCTCTCGAGAGATATTACTACTAGAGCTTACTCAACTATGCACTATTACTCTCATCTTCCAACTTCTTAACATAAGCTTTAAGCACCATGATAACCTCTCTAGCTGGTGCTTGTAAAGTAGAGACAAGATTAATAGCCGGAGATTGCAGAGCACCAAGCATCTTAGCGTAAACCTCAGCACGAGTAGGCATGGTCTCAAGAACCTTGAAGTTATCAGGAGCATAGAACTTACCTTCAAAGACAGCTCCGGCAAAGTCATTATCATCAAGCTTACGTTCCTTCTGAAAACTCCGGTAAGGTTTAATAGCAGCAGGTATCTCATCAGTCTGAACAAAGAGCCAAGCATTCATGCCTTTCATACAAGGCTTAAGAGCTTCCCATTTGGTCCCTTCAATAGCTTTAAAGACCAAAGTGTTCTTAGCGACAATGAGCTTTGTCGTGTCGGGAAGAGTTCTACGAAGGTCTTGGAACTGCTTGACGGTGAGGCCTTTGTAGTTGATGGCGGCGAGAAGGTGGCAACTCTCGAGGTGGGTCTTGACAGTCTCGACAGTTTCTTCCTTTTTGGTGCGTGATACGGCGGATCTGATGACGGGGAGACGAGGGTAATTTGGGGATTTTGAGGTTTTGGGGTTTGGGGTTGAGATTCGGTTGTGGCAGAGAGGTGACAAGGATGAAGAGAAGGAGAGAAGAGCGACTTCCATTTTTGTTTGCGAGAACAAGATGAGGAGACTCTCTGTGTGGAGTGAGTGGAGGAAGAAGATAGAATGAACAATAACTTCTTTTTTTTTTCTTTATTAAACGGAAAAATGGACGGAACTATTAACTACGTCTAGTTTAACACATTTGTCCGTTAGTCTGTTTCTCAAGTATACATGCTCAGTTTTGTCCTGATTTTAACATTTTTTATTCTTACATTAATCTATCAGTAACTATCAATCTACTCTTTTTGTTAGGGATTATGGAAGATGTGCTTTTTTTTAATCATGTAACTATCAATCTAACCATTTCTTAAACATTTGTCTCAAACCAACAACTTTTATAATTTACTCTTGAGTTCATAATTTTAACTGAGAAAGAAAAAAGAAGGAAAGAAAGGATGTATAAAGTTAAAAAAGAAAATTTCTTCTGCCAAAATATTGCTGTATGGATTGTCCCTATCAGTTGTGTCTTGTGGATATGTGTGACTTAGAGCGTGTCCCAGTTAGGGATATTGGAAGTAGCTTCATTCACCATCTTCACAAGAGTCACCTGCATCATCGCACACATTGTATTTAGGCAAAATCAATTCGCAAGTTGGCTTCCCACTCTCAAACTTCTTTTCAGTGATTGCCAACAAAAGAAGTTGTATGTATATATCTTGCATCAAACTTAGGATACGCATTTGTGTATGAAGTTGCTAATAGTCTCAATGGACATGATGCAGATAAAATATCCTGTGAGCTATGGATGGACATTACTGCAGAATCTTGTTGTGAGATCAGATTAAAAGGTAAATGTCTAACATACCACACTTTCCGGAACACCGGGAGGTGGCATGGAAATGTTCCGAGGAGGAGGGCCTCGTAAATGTGATCTCTTATCGAATCTCCACTCTCCTATTTTGCCATATGTCAGCTCACCCTGTATTTAACAGTCGGCAATGCAGTAATTTTAGAATACATATGAAACTGAGATAAGTAAGGTATCATGGAGTTCTGATACAAGGTCACTGAAACATCCTACTCTAAGGACCTTGTATAAGATTGCAGAAAAACTTAGTAGTTTCACGATAATCTATTAACAACTAAGAAAAAAACGAATGATCACAAAGTTGCACAAGTATTGAGAGAATAATCGAAACAAATGACTCAAGATGCAAATATATCAAAGTTCTCTGCTAAAAAATAATATTAAACAATCATGTCAAAAAGAAGTCACCTTCATAGTGTAGTCGCATCCATAAGTGTAATGGATGATAAACTTCCCCTCGGTAGACAAATCCCATGGAGGCTGAAAGATATGGTGAGAGCACTTATGAATACAAAGAAAATAAAATGATTTTGTAACATTGACAAAAAAAATTAATAAAATAATTTCAACATTCCTACCTGGAGCATAAAATCCTTCCGAAGTATGTGCTTCACCCCATGCAGAGCAGATGCAATTGCGTAACCATACCTTATCAAACAGAAAAGAGAAAAGGCAAACTGTCAGAAGACAATGGTGGATTTAACAGGCGAGGAGCGAATTTATAAATAAAGATTTGTGTTCCGAGTGCTCACATTTCCAGCACCCATCCAAATGCCTTATCAGTTTCTGGATCGTTTTTCATTGTCAACGAGACATTCATCCATGTCGTAGCAATCTTTTCAAGTGATTCCTGCATAAGAAAGTAAAACCATGTCAACATCAAATCTAACGCATAAACAGACCAGCAAGATATTTTTGGACAGTACGACAGCCATTCACATCACATCTAGCTAAACACCTCTAGACATGAAATGTCTGAGGCAGATATAACCACATACAATCACTATAGCAAAGATACTCAATCTCACCTTGTTTATAATAACAGGAGAATTGCCAATGGGATCAATATTTTTCACTGGGCCCATCTCCACTGGATAATACTTTCTGACGATCCTTTCGTACTTTTTAGGTGTAATATAGAAAAAAGGAAAAGCGGCTGGGTATCCTCCAACAGCCAAATTGGGAAGGGGATTAACAAATATATGATCAGGCTCTGCCATCAGTACATAGCTGCACCACCAATATTAACATGCAGAAGATTTAGCAGAGTTTAAAAACAGTAAAACATTTGTTAAGAAGATGTGAGACAAAACTTACTCTTCCTTAATGGTAGCTCTTTCAAGCCATTGCACAAATGCCCATGGTCTATTCAAGACAACATACCCCTAGACACAGCATTACAAAAACAAATGATTCAATAATAAATCAGCAGCGAATACAGACCACACGAAGAGAGCGGACAAAACACTCACCCGATCAAGACCTGGAGGAAGAGGATCAACCACAAACGTAGGTATCTCATCCATCAAATTATCGGCGTTACCCGAATGCAAAATCCGAGTAAACCCTCCCATATCCGAACCAGGACGAGCTTTCTGCTGCTTATACCAATAATACATAATACGACACTGCCACTTATTATAAGGAGCATCTGTAGCTGTCAAAGCAACATGAAAGGGAGCTCCAGAAGTCTTGGCTTTTCTAACATTAAGAGGCATCTGAACAACAGGATCTATAAGTGGACTTCCATCTGAACTACTCACACCAGATCTATTGTGAACTATAAGTGTCAGAAGATTATATGTGACAACAAAGAACCCAAAACCCAGGAGAAACAAAAGTAAAGCTGATGCTCTCCCCATGCCTAATCCAAACAAATATACAAACTTAATGTTGATTCAACTACTGTAGCAGCATAAATTTGATGGCAATGGACCCCCTCCTCTCAAGATTTCACTCCTGCAAATTAAAAAGATCCAGCATTAGAAAATGTCAAGACTTTGTGAGAATCAAGCGAGGAAAATAGGAAAATGGCAGAAATCAGCTAATTTTTAATTGGACCCAGAAATAAGAATTCATCAAATATGGAGAAAACAAAAAGATCTGAAGAATCATAAGCGAGTATGAAATGAAGAAAAATGAGTAAAATTTGAGAGCTTACAGGTTGGTAGGTAGAGAGAGAGAGAGAGAGAGAGGAAGGGAAGTCACCGGAGAAGACGAATAAGAGATCGGAGGAGATATTTAATACGAAGCGGAGTTGACTAAGGAGCGCATATCAAGAACGATTTATTCTCCAGATAGTCAGATATGAGACAAATGGTGGTAGGATCGTGCCAATGACAATTGTGTTGTGTCTGTGTGGTAAGAAAATAATAATACAATACACCAACCGCACGTCTTTCTGGACAAATCAAATTTATTCCTAACTCGCTTGTGGTTTTTAAAACCTCTTTGCATGACTGAGATTTTGCCTTTGGAAACGAGATCCTTGGTATTTTGATTAGGTCACAATTTAATTTATTGGTATCAATTTTAGGCTTTTGCACTGAAAAGTATACCTTACGAAAGACATCTGACTCGGTTTGATCAACTTTTTCCTTGATGGTATCGTTCACGCTTTGCTTTCCTTCTTTTCCTATTTGTTTATTGGGTTTTGGTTTGTCTCTATCAATAACGTTCCAGGATGTTGCTTTCATTGGATACAGTTCTCACGCGGAATCAACTTGAAGTAATGTGAAGAGTGAGGTCCGATTGCTATGTATGTGTATGCCGCTCAACTAGTTATTGGACACAATGAGGGCACCAACCCAGGCCCGGCTCAATGAAAATTACGGTCCTGAGCTAAATGAAAAAATGGGTCCTAATATCTAGCTTAAAAAAAAAAAAAAATTGAACCCTATTTAACATGGAAAATATTTGACATGGACCCTGAACCCGGTGCAAGAACGGTAAAAAGAGATAACATCCTCATCCTCATCATATAAAAAGCGGTAAAAAAACGTAATAAAACAAAAAATCATAGCCTGGTTCGAAGGAGTAAAACTCCTACCCATACAGATAATTATTCCATAAGAAAACTTATCATCGAAACGACAAATTCTCCCATGCTCCTCTCTAGTTTTATGGAAAAAGATTTCATCAACATCTTTCTTTTTTTTTAAGAAAAAAAAGTCTTAAAACTGCAATAAATCGAGAAAAAAGGCCGGCGCTTAACGGTGATCAGTACTTAACCGCTTCCAGATCCGTACTTCTTGCCGAAGACGATTAACTGCAGCTTGTCGTAACCAGAAAGCACACCAGCACCTGCAATGGCACGAAGGATGTTGGCACCAGCACCCTTGAACAGGGACTTGGCTCCTTCCTTCTTGAGGATCTGTTGGAAGGCATCCAAGGAACTCTTGTACTTGACGGCTTCACCTGATGTCATCATCATTCTTCTACGGACAGTGTCAATGGGGTAGGATGCAAGACCAGCACCGTTGGTGATGAGCCATCCAAGGGCAAAACTAGCGAAGAAGCTGTCCTGAAATGTCCAAAAAGGAAAGTGATCTAAGCATCAGAACAAAACTAAGGCAGCATACATCAATTTTTTGGATATAAGAGACTAGAGAGTAAAAACAAACCGCTAGGTCTCCAGTGAGGAGAACAGGCTTCAAAGAGTCGTACAGTCCAAAGTATAGACCACGGTAGACAATGATACCAACACAGGAGATGTTGAAACCACGGTAAAGCCCCGCAATACCATCAGACTTGAGTGTCTTCTTGTAGACATCGATAAGACCATCAAACTGTCTGCCACCACCTCCTTTCTTTGCAGCCTTGGCATCATTGGCAAGACGGGTACGGGCATAGTCAAGAGAGTACACAAAGAGAAGGGAAGAGGCACCAGCAGCACCTCCAGATGCCAAGTTACCACCAAACCACTTCCAGTAACCATCTCTGTCCTTCTTGAAGTTGAAAAGCCTCTTGAAGTAATCCTTGAAGGCAAAGTTCAAGGCCTAACAAGTAAAAGATAGGTCGGTCAGTTAAGCAATCCATGATTAAGTACCATAATCATCATTAAGAAGTATATATGTGAAACTTAACCAACCTGAGTGGGGAAGTAACGGATGACATTAGCGGTGTTTCCTCTCCAGAGAGAACCGAAACCCTCATCCTTAACAGTCCTGCCGAAACAGTCACCAATACCCTTGTAGGGCTCAGAGAGTCTACCAGCCTTAAGCATCTCATCCTGGTTCTGGATCAAAAGCTTGACACGCTCGATGGGAGCAGCAGCAGTCTTGGAGACAGCAGCAGAAACACCACCCATCAAGAAATCAATAGCAAAGTTGGTGAATCCCTTCTCCCCTGGAGCTTGAACAAACACAGGAGAAGAAGTAGCCGCCATCATCCTAGATGTGGATGCAAGAGGGTACTGAAACGCGGCATTAGAGTAGTTCCCGAATGCACGCCTCTGGTAAGTAGCAGCAGGCCTCTCGATGGAGGTGATGTCCTGAGCAACACAGGAACGCATGATCTGGCTAGACGCCTTCTGCATAATCGACGGGTGCTGAGTCTCAACCATTTTGACCTCTGCAATCACAAACAAACCTTCCATTAGAACACATAGCTTATGCTTAAGCAACTAAAGTGTAACAAAATCCCAAAAACAAAAAAATAATAATAACACGAATCTGGCATATGAGGTCGAAATGAAACCTGGAACCTACCAATCCAACAGTCACACTCAGAAATGATACGAACCAGAATCAAAATTCCCTAAATGAGATCCGTAACAACAGATCCATACACTAGCAGCTAAATGACATCAAATAAAGCACAAGAGCCGAATCATTTCGGAGAATTCACAAAACAATCAACGAAACTCAACGAAAACAACCAGATCTAATAGATCAAAAGCATCAACGCTCATCACACGACCTAGATTCAAAATCGATCAGATCTTAAAAACGAAAACTAGATCAATACCTTAGACTGTGAAATACAGATTCGATAAAAATTCAGATAGAGACAAGGCGATTTAAAGAGGAATGAGAGATCTGAGAGTAACCAATCATACCTAAAGAAAAAAGCGACGGCAAAGCGAAATCGAAGGAGCGAGATTCTTCGCCCTTTGTTCTCGGAGATATGAGCGAAGAAGAATGAGCGAAGAGGCGATTTTTTAACACATAGAGATTGTTTGCCTTTTATTGGCTCGAGAAATAGGGTCGCTGAGGAGTGAAATGGGAAAAAGAAATCAGGTGCTACGCACCACAGATGCGCTCTGAGGCTTTATTCACCGTTAGATCTTTGAGATTGGGATGTGATGGATGTTTAGCTGTTGATTATGGTTACTTAAGGAATATAGGTTTTTAGGGATTGTTTTGACTCTTTTATTGGCCGTAGATTTCGCCAGCTTTGTGGCGCCGGAGATCTGGAATTATTATTTACGATTGACGGATTTGGTTAGTCAACCATTTCTCGAATAAAATTTATTTTGGAAACTATCTACCATAACATTAACCACTAAATGATTTTTTCCCCGATCAAACTAGTTACCAACAAAGTGTCAATTTTTAATTTTAAGAAAAACATATTCAACACTACCATCAAATTTGTAGGGGCCTCTACTGGTTTAATTATCTATTTTGCTATCATTTTAAAAGTTATACGACAAAAAAAATTTATTTAAAATCAAGCATATGGTTCAACAACGATCAATATTAAAACCAAATTTTTGAAGAATATGATATACATTTAAATTGTTTTGTTAAATCAGAAACATTATTGTATAATGGATGATTCCATTCTTCACAACTTCACTCACGTTTGTCATGTCCTTAAATTTTTTGGTATAGTTATTGCGCTTTTGTGTTCTATGACATATTCATGGAGTCATCTTCACTTTTTTTTTTTATGTAAGTTAGTTTTTTTTTTTTTGAAAGTAAAGTAAGCAATTTTAAATAAACAAATGATCCAAGTCATGAAGATATTTGATAATGATCAAAAGATTACATTTTGAAATTGAGTTGATAGTATATGGTACACCATTTGGACAAAATTGAGTTGATAGTATACTTATTAGTATGGTATTTGATAATAAGTTAATTAGTATAAGTATTAGTCTGGAGATTTTTGTTTGCTCTTTGGCCAAATAAGTTAATTAGTTTTAGTGTTTACTTAAGAAGTTTGTTTCCCAAGGTGTTTTATGCAATTTTTATGAATGAATAGTATTAATCTTTATGCAATATCTTATCTATCTATCTTTTATCTATATACATAAAGTTAGTTTTTTCTCTCTTTTGGTAAATACACATCATCAGTCTCATATGTGTCACATCATTCTAATATTTAATTTTGAAAATAATTAATTTAATATATATTCACATATTAATCACATCAGTACATTTAATTACAAAAGAAATTTCAAAAGTCGTACATGATATCAATTCTAAAAATATAGAAATCATATGATATTAATTTTCAATTTAAAAATATAAAATTAAGTATTTTTATTAATAATAATATTAAATAATGACTTAAAATGAATATATATGTTGAACTTCTTTGGTACACAATTGTAAAATCACACATATTGGTTCGTCCGAATTGAATATTTAGATATAACTGTTATGAATAATCCTTAATCTAAGCACAAAAAGAAGAATAAGGAAGATATGCAATCTTTAAAACATGATACAACAATTTGTTTGTAATAATCATGGCTCCTTATCTTCGTCAATTTTTCAACCTCAAAATTACATTGGTAACTTCTCTAATTGGGAAGAGAAAAAATATATTTTGAAACCTCGAACGACATTCTATGATAACAAAAACATTTAATTGTGCAAAACATATTACAAAACAAAAATCTGAATCATCAATATAAAAGAACTTGGCAGCCATTTTAAATTTTATGGTTATTAAAAACACTAAGTTTAATTTTAAATAAGATGTTACATTTATAAATATTTGAATTTTTCTTACACAAAACATAAACTATTAAATTAATGAAGGTTCATATCAATATATTTAAATACTATGACAAAACAAATTGATTGAAAGAAAGAAATATAACAATATCAACACTGTTAATACTTTTCAGTTAAATGAAACAAAATGAGATGGAATTTTTTTTTCAAAAGTCAGGGAAATAGTATAACAAAAATAAAGACAATTAATCTTTTGAAGTTTCAGATGACATATATTGAACAAATTTAAATATGTCGAAAATGAAAAATTTGATCTAAAAAGTAACTACAAATATAAAAAAGTTTAGGAACTATTTCAAATTTTCATGGAGATTAAACAATTATTTTTAACTTTTAATAAGATATTAGACACCGTAATTTAAAGATAATTAATTATCTATCAAAGACAAAAAAAAAACTAAAGATGTCATATCAATAAATATAAGAATTAAAACTATAATAAACAAAAAATCATGATCACAAACTAAAACAGTAAATAAAAACCTTAGCGAAATGACGTGGAGTAAATATAATGATAGAGATTTCTACTAAATAAAATTTACCGTATGATCATACAATATACTGTCAATTAATAAATAGTAAAGACTATATCTATCATAAAAATTTTAAATAACATTAAAGGAATATTCCAAAACTATATTATCTAAAAAACAAAACATATGAAGAAATTTCGCATACCGCAAAATATAAAAAGGGAAAATAGGAAAATCACTGCTCACCGTCGAACCGAGATAAAACGCATAATAACTGAACCACTACATTAAAAGGCTTTAACCCAACCGGAGGAAGTTGGTTAAACAAAACCCTAACCTCTCTTCCCTTGACGCGATTTTCACCAAAACACACACTCTCGCTCACTGCAAAACGCTTTTACGGTTTCCTTCGATTCACATAAACCAATGTACGGCGAATCGATGCAGCAGCAGCAGCAGCAGCTACCACCGGTGCAGAATCAACACCTCGTCGGAGCCGGCGATATGCACAGGGGCCCACCGATGCCTCCTCCGCCGATGATGCGGCAATCCTCAGCTTCTTCAACTAATCTCAATCAAGATTATCACCATTCCTCTGCCCCAAATCCCTTCGACTGTAAGCACTAAATTGCTCAATTGTATTACAAAACTTGAGCTTTTCAGTATGAGATCTGATGAATTCTTCTCTGACTGATATTTGTAGCCCATGTTGACAATTTTGGAGCTAAGCGAATGAGGAAGCATACACAGAGAAGAGCTGTTGATTATACCAGCACTGTCGTCAAGTATATTCAGGTAATGTCTGGAAGATTCTTCTCTTCGTCTTCTCTCAATTGTTTTAATTTCTCTTCATTTCTGTAAAATTGTCGTCTTTATAGCTATACTCGTAGAATCATTAATCAATTGAAATTCTTTGCTCCCTTTTATCTCAACAGTCTTGAGATATAGTGTTCATTGTCTTTGATGTTAGAGATGTGGTTTAGTTAACTCATACTTTATGTGGAAATAGAAGTTGGAGAGTGTATTTACTCCATATATATGCTTTTGTTTGTTTAGGCTCGAACGTGGCAGCGAGACTCAAGGGACAGGACTACTTTGCAACCAACCCCAGCCGCAGCAGTTGATGTTAGTTTTGCTTCTTTTGCTGGACTATGCAGTAGTTTCTTGATCTGAGTATTTTACTGGTTTAATTTTGTTTTACATCGATGTTTCAGATGCTTCCCACAGTTGCCTATTCGGATAATCCTTCGACAAGCTTTGCTGCAAAGTTTGTTCACACGTCTCTGAACAAGAACCGTTGTTCAATCAACTGTGTATTGGTATATCTCTTGTACAGTATTGTACTCTTCTCTGTTTTCCATGTCAATCTATTGAAAAAGTTATCTTCTTTTTTAACTCTGTTATACCAACTTAGTGTGATCATTGCTGATTTGGTTTCTTGTATTTTAGTGGACACCTTCAGGAAGACGTCTTATCACAGGCTCTCAAAGTGGGGAGTTTACTCTGTGGAATGGGCAGTCTTTCAATTTTGAAATGATTCTTCAGGTATACTTATCAGATTGTGCATATCTGTTCTGTGGGGGACTTTTTGGATTTTTTCTGTTGTCCCGCTCTTGACTTTTGTAATCTACTATCAATTTTCAGGCACATGATCAACCTATTAGGTCGATGGTATGGAGCCACAATGATAGTTGGATGGTCTCTGGTGATGATGGAGGCACAATGAAGTATTCTTTTTCTTTTAACCCCCAAAATTCTAATGTTTCAAATGTAATTTTTGCTCCAATTATAAAGATCAATTGTCTCTCTATGTATCAGGTATTGGCAGAACAACATGAACAATGTGAAAGCCAATAAAACTGCCCACAAGGAATCAATTCGTGGGTTAAGGTAAAAAAGTTATATGTAATAAATTGTATGAAATGAAACTCATCAAATCTTAACAAAAATATCAAACAGTTTTTGTAAAACAGATTTGAAGTTCTGCTCGTGTTCTGATGATTCAACTGTTAAAGTTTGGGACTTTGCCCGGTTCAAAGAAGAACGTTTATTAAAGGGTAATGTGATTTGAACAGAGTGGCAGCTGATAATGAACTTCTTAGTTGCTCGATCTTCTACTTTGAATTCAGAAAGCCATTCATGATGGGTTTTATTTGTATGTTATGAGAACTGGACCCTTAGGCTACATAGAAAGAATGGTTAATGAGATTCTATTTGTTGTTATGAATGTAAAAAGTAGTTAGTATAGTCTTAAAACAAGCTTCCTATTCTTTTGAAGGCATGATTTCACTGTTTTTTCTCTTTATTTTTTATCTTTCTGGGAATGATTAAAGTGACCAAAGGCTTCTTTATATTTTGAACTCAGGCAGGTCATGGTTGGGATGTCAAGTGTATTGACTGGCACCCCACAAAGTCCCTACTAGTTTCGGGTACATCTTTTTATAAACTTCTTATTTTGTATAATACTATAATAAAGAATAATGTATAGTTCAGAGCTTCTCTCTATAGCCTACAGTTAGATTTTTACCCTTTTGATCTGTGTTGCTAGGTGGAAAAGACCAGCTTGTCAAACTCTGGGATGCTAGAACAGAAAGAGAGCTTTGTTCACTGTAAGTGGTAGACAATGTAATCTTATCCTGTTAATACATTCAAATTTAATGCTTTGACGAATTTATGGCCTAATCTCACTTTGCAGCCATGGTCACAAAAACATGGTGCTTAGTGTGAAGTGGAACCAGAATGGCAATTGGCTTTTAACTGCTTCGAAAGATCAGATTATAAAGGTAAGGCTCACTTTCTTTGGGGTGTACTGACTCGAAAACAATTTTTTTCCCTGTCATTTGTATGATACATGTGCATGTAATCTGCAGCTGTATGATATACGAACTATGAAGGAGCTTGAATCCTTCCGTGGCCACAAGAAAGATGTAACATGTAAGATGTCAAATTCTGTAATGACTTCAACACGTGAAAGCAGACATATGTAAAATCACTTTTCTGTAGATTGACTAGGACTCTAAAGTATATGCCAGTAATTATCATTGTACTCATGCTTTACTTACTGGAGGTCTAACATATGAGAATTTTCTTTATCTTATAGATAATGGTTCTCAATTTGTTTCTTTGACAATTTTTTATTTGCAACTATTTTAATTAAAAATTCTCGAATTCATTTAAGCTTTGGCGTGGCATCCCTTCCATGAAGAATATTTTGTCAGTGGGAGCTCTGACGGATCTATTTGTCATTGGATTGTGGGGTAGGTACTGTTGCAAAGTAATTTGTTATTTGCTCATGCTGCTATTGCTTTAATCAATTGTAAAGAGTTATTAATATATATCTACATACTAGTAGGATCTTACTCTTACCTTTTACTTTGTGGCTTTGTTTAAGGTGTGTCTAACTTTGAATTTTTTCTAAATTCCCAGGCATGAAAACCCGCAGATAGAAATCCCGAATGCTCATGATAACAGTGTTTGGGATCTTTCATGGCATCCTATTGGATATCTTCTTTGCAGGTAGCAGTTACAATAGTCTGTTGCTATGAGTTCTTTACAGTTTTATTCTAATGATATTCTGTGGTTACCTATGCTCTTGAATTAATATTGCTTCAGATATTGATTTTTCCCCTAATATCTGCAGTGGTAGCAATGATCACACAACCAAGTTTTGGTGCAGAAATAGGCCTGCAGATAATCCCCGAGATGCCCTTAATATGCAGAATCAAGGTTTGTTTTTCTAGGATATTGGCATCTGTTTGTATTTAGTAGGCATATGACTAAAAAAAGAAGGATGTTGTGGTATGCTTAAATGGTTGGTCCCCGGCAGGGTCAGTCCTATAACGTCTGGTTCGACATAAATCTTGATTATTTAAGGTTCAGGCTTGATCTAGTCCTATGGCACCGTAGCCAACAGGCAAATTGTTAGAAAAGATATACTTGTCAGCTCCAGCTCTGATGGCCCTTTGAGGGCGAAGATTTGTACAGGCTTTAACTATCAGACCCTGTCCGAATAAGGCAGGGCCAACCAAGGACTTTTGGCCCTCCAGAACATTTCTGGTTATTAGTATCTCAACGACTGCTTTAAAGCTCATAAGTTCTATTAGTATTGCCAGAAACTAGGGTTATTAAGTATAGTTTTGCAAGGAATTGAAGCTGTAATATGTGTACTGATTAATGTAATTTGTATCAGGCTATAATGAGCAAGGCTTTAATAATCGCCTGCCAGATAATTTCCAACCATCTGAGGCATCGCCAACTCCTGGAGCGTTTGTTCCTGGGCTGACACGAAATGAGGGGACCATCCCAGGTATTGGAATAGCAATGCCATTTGATGCATCCTCGCAAGGGGAGCAACATACACAGCCTCTTCCAGGATCGATGGCATTGGGGGCTCCTCCGCTGCCACCTGGTCCCCATCCATCGCTTCTTGGAAGTGGCCAGCAACAAGGGTATCAGCAACAACACCACCAAGGTCATCCCCAGCAAATGCCCCCAATGCCCAATATGCCTCATATGCACCTACCACCACCATCTCATATGCCATTGCACCCTCATCCTCATCTTCCCAGGCCTATGCAAATGCCACCTCACGGCCACATGCCACCTTCCTCAATGCCTATGTCTCATCAGATGCCCGGATCAATGGTATGTCTCTCTTGTAGTTCGACCACAACTTAAACCTGTCTTTTGTGGACCGCATGAGCTGGATCCTTCTTTGTTTTTTTCCCTTAGGGATATGTCCTTGCTCATACCATTTTACTAATTTTGGGGATTAGAAAGAATATTAATCTTCAGTTGTTGTTGGAGTAGGGAATGCAAGGGGGCATGAATCCGCAGATGTCGCAAAGTCATTTTATGGGTGCCCCTTCGGGTGTATTTCAAGGACCACCAAGCAGTGGTGGACCGCAAATGTATCCGCAAGGGCGTGGTGGTTTCAACCGCCCGCAAATGATGTCAGGGTTCAACAACCCTTACCAACAGGTCTAACTTAAGACTCTTTTACTGTTATTTAGTAAACCCGTTGTAATTTTGCATAAATATATGTACAAATAGCCGAGAGCTTGTTTCACGTTTACTGGGTAGGTTCTACGGTGTAACTATTGTTCATGTTGACTGATATACTCTTTATATTTATTTTTGCAGCAGCCGCAGCCACCTTTACCAGCAGGCCCTCCACCAAACAACAATCAGAAACATCAATAGACCACCGTTGTAATAGTACATAGTGTATTTGTAAACTTGGCCAATTCTTTCAAAGAGTTGTTTTGAGACTATTCAACGCTGTGAAATGGTTTTGCTGCTCATGTTTTGTTGCTTTAGTTGTAACTTAGCAAAGTTGTTTTAGTGGTGGATTTTACTCGTCAAATTCTCTATTATGGTTTCGTTAACAATCTTCTAGAGAAAAAAACACTTTTGCTTCATGAGCTTTTTTAAAACTATAAAACATTGTTGCTAGCTTACCTTTTTATGCAAAAGACTGTTTCGTGTAATTGTGCGTCTGTCACAAAGAGACGTGTGTCCAAAAGAGGAGACATTTGGAACTTATGGTTGAACAAAATAGTTGCAGATAAATGAGAAAACTAAAAATTACATACTCAGTTTTTCTGCTAAGATACCACTATTACGCTGAACGGAATGTATAAGTCAAGTATTAGAGAAATCAAACCACTTAAACATGATTACATGATCAAAACTATTCCTGATCTGGGGATCCTGCTTTAGAAGACTCTTGACGTTTCTTCACAAAAAGTTTGCTAATATCCTCTGTGGCAACATTGCTCCTGCAGATATATAATCTCGCATAAGTGTTTTAAACAAAAACATTGCATCAAATTTAGAAACTAGTTCTCATGAAGATGCACGGATGTCAACAACTGAAAACTGTCCAAAACACATATCAATTCATTATCCTGTTTAAATGATTCTTAACAACACACTCATAGCCTTCTCCAGAGAAGACATGGACTAACCTTCCTTTAAGCTGAGGAGGCACAAGCACATTACTCAAAGTATCAGGAATATTCTTGGAATGAGGCAAATTCCCTCTAGGTAGCTTGGGACGCCGAGGAAGAGAAGAGGAGTTCCCATTTAACTCTCTTTTCTGTAACGCGGCTGCAACCACTGAAGCATGGTCACTGCCTCCGCCACTCACCCGTGTCACTGTAGGTGACTCCAGAAGAGACAAAGCATCTGGTAGCTTCACAACACTCTCTTCCTGTTGATTCAAAGCAGACCCACTCCTCCTACAAAGCACTCCCAAAAGTGTCAACTACAACTTATACCAACTTGAACCATAAAAACCCAATCTTTAAACAACAATGTTAGAACTGAATTGAGATTGAAATCAGCAAAAAGGAATTCACTTTGGCAACCTAAGACATTACTATTCTTCTAAGAAAACGAAGAATTAGAAACAAAGCTATACGAATCGAAATCTTCATGATATATGACACTGATTCCAGAAACGAAGCAGATTGTTCATCGAAAACCCTAAAATTACTCACTGTTTGTTCGGAGGAAGAGATTGAGCTGGATTAGGTTTTTGTTGCGGCTTGGGCAGAGCTCCCTTCTCCTCCTCGTCCGATGAAGAATCGTCGTAGTCTACCAGCGACATACCTTCTCCCAAAACGCTGTCGTTTCCTTCTCCTTCTTTTCTTCAACCCAAGAGAACAAGAACAAGTCCAAAAGTCCATTTTGTATAATTGTATGTAATTATGTAAAAAAGCATGTATTAGAATAAATAATTAATTAATATCGTTGTTTATATTCGGAAAAATTCCATAAAAATGCTAAAACTAAATTTCCAACACTAGTACAAAACCATTTTTGGTTGTATGAAATTATGCTCAGCTCAGACTGCTATGTTTTACTGTCATTGTGCAATTTAATGAAATGAAATTTTGAGTGAAACAAACAAAGTGTAAATAAAAAGGGAAGAAGACTTGACACACATGGTGATGTGAGTGTGACCCTCCAACAAGAAACATTGTGTATATATGGTATATACAAGGTTTTAAAATCCACACTCTCATCTCAAGCTGCTCTGCTTGTTCCAGCTCGGTAGAGATCGTTCCGAATTAATGCTCAGATCATTCAATAGAGTACTACTATTGCATGATTTCAAAGGGCCTACGTTAAATCCTCTTAACCCTGGAGACCGTTGCTGGTACGCACTTTGCCTAGTGTGGTTGCCATTACTGCCAACCCTGACTTTGCTCGGTGCATCGCTATTAACTGAAGTTGTCAGGCATAGCTTGTTCTTATACGGCGAGTAACTCTCTGACTGTGTGTCCAAACTTCTTGGTCTTAGCCTTGGGGAGCTCAGAGATCTTGACTTTGCCTTTGCTGACTCTGTTGCGACCATGTATGTTGGTGTAGTGACTGCCGCGAGGTTTGGTTGTTCCTCTTCACCTATTGAAACTTGTCTTCTATGATTATTCACCAATCTCCTTGGCGATGAGTTTCTTGGAATTTTGGGATGTTTGTTGTCATTCAAAGTTTCGTATTTAGGTTTTGTTTTTGCCGAGAAGTCGATATCTTCGAGCTCTTTGCTCTTGGTTAGTTGAGTATCTACCCATTCATCTAACCAGTACTTCCATTTTGTGTTGCTCCGTTTCTGGTATGATTCTGCGGATTTCTGATGTTTGTTCACAATGAAGCAGTTTTCAGGTCAATATGAAATATTGTAATGCAATAAAGTCATTAGCAAGCGTATAGATACCCGGTGGGTGACTGCATATTCCTTTATCCTTTCTCTTCTTAGTGAAGCTTCTCTCTTGCTCATGACTACAGCTTCTGCCTCTTCCTTTGTTAGCAGACTATCGTCCCACCTCTTTTGACTATTTGTGTCCACCTGAAAACATAATATTTTCTTACATACCAATAAAGTGTTGCACCGTTTTTAGAGTTACCATTTTACATCAAAATATGCACCTTGGGTATGTTCTCGCTGAACATCTGAAACTTGTTGCTCTCTTCATAATCTCTCTGAGCATCTACGGGAATTTGTGTTCTCTTCCCATAGACCTGTGACTGAATGTTCACAACAGATTGCAAGCATTTTAGTGTAGTCATTGCTTGCCGTCTCACAGCACGACCTCTGATATATGCTTGGAGCTTCACTATTCCCTTCAAGGCACGTAGAGCTTTCCTAGCCTACAATGATGTCCAAAACCATTATCAGCATGTCAACTGAAAAACCAACCAAAAACACAAATGGCTATAAGAGTCACATCTACTTCTCAAGGCTAAAAAGATGACTGATATAGATGCATCAGGATGATCGTAAAACAGCACACACTAATACTGATATTATTGGAACCGGTTCAACTACACGATCGAAGAGAGTTTGATCAAACAGACTAACTCTCAACTATCTCCCAAATCAAGATCCCATACTTATCCAGAATCCCAAACTCTTCCTGCCATGAATATAGTTGTTGAGCTGTCAACATGGCTACAGGGTACCCGTACTAGATTAACACAAGGCGCCATTGTATAAAAATAAGTCGTTCACTCCAGAAAATCACAAAAGAAAAGGGTACACAAATCTTACAAGATGACCACGAAAAGCTGTCTGAATCCGAGAAGCAGCAAGAACTTCTTCCTCCTGTCTATTCAGAAACATTTGATACTGGGCCACCAGATCAGCTGTCTCTGGAGATGCTGAACCTTTCAACTCTTCTACTGAATCTAACTGTCGACTACAAGATGCTTGGCTGACCTCACCAATATCCAACACACTTTCCTCCTTCTGTTCCGCATTGGATTCGCTTCTTGTCTTATGCTCTGGAGGTGCTGTAATGGATGGTAATCTTTTCTTAACCTTAAGCTTCCAAAATGTCCATCTTCTTCTTTTCTCTTTCTGTAGAAACACATAAAACAAAGAATGAAACAAGAAAACATCACACCAGCAGAAGTATGAAATATACAGATTTTCCAAGATCTTCACCTTTTCTGAATTAGCTTCTGAAATAAAAATCCTCTTCAATACAGTAAACAATCCCTTCTTCTTTGGCATTGTTCCACAACCATCACCTGATGAATATATTGCTAAATCTGAACACGAATCAAACAATGACATCACATATCCAGATCAAATACTCTATAGTAGTAGTAGATTTGATATCTAGGAAAAACAAAAAGCCACAAAATATATCCTGAAACTAATAAAAGCTTTGTCTAGAAAAACTATATAGATCACACAAAAGACATCAAAAAGTGAAACACAGTAGTTATTAAATTTAAAAGAAAAAAGGCACAGTGAAGGGTGCAGCACAAGAATTGAAGTGTGTCTCCAAGATTTGAAACAAAAACATGAGAAAGAAAGTAAGACTTACTTGGTGATGATGATGTCAGGTGAGATGTCTTTGTGAAAACGTTTGGTGGGTAGATTAGATTATAAATTTGGTGAAAGGGAAGAAGAGAGAAACAAGATTGAGGGAAAATGTTGAACAGCGAAGAAGACTGTTCATCAAGATTATGAAATGTGAACAAAAGTGAGAATGGTTTGTTCTCTTCTTCCACTGTGCCGACAACTGAACGTGCCATTTCATTGCATCCGAAATTATTCTTTTGCCCCTCCATTCCTCCTTGCTCCTAATTTTTCAACACATTTAAGCTAAAGAGTCAATGGTTTATGACTTATGAGTCTCATTGGTGAACAATAAAATTGACAAAGATGAATGGTAATTTACACTTACATTTTTTTTTTAAGTCCTACAACTTTATAATTTACACTTAAAAAAAATATTTTATGAAAAATACATATTCGAATGGTATTTTTGAAAATAGTACTTTAAACATTTCTCTTTGATTAATCTATGTTTTTAGTCGCTTCCGGATTTCAAACTTACTAAACAACATTTAATATTTTAATATATGTGCAATTTTAATAAAACTATCTTAGACTTTTTTATGTGAAAAGTTAAGTTTGAAAGTATAACTATTTCCAATATTAGTTGGTAAATGCTATTTCCTACTAGTAGATAGATCATAGAAAAGTGAGTAAACAAATGCTGTCCATGTGGGAAGTTCCATATAAAAATCCTCAGACCGATCCACATTCATAAATGCATTATAAATGTCTAAGATGAGATGGTCACCATCCCCAAAATAGCTACGTCAGTTTAAAGTACCTTGACAAAATAATAACTAACTTTGCATCAAATGTATATTGTGCAAGACCATCATGTTCTCCTTAACAACTAATCGTGTTTTTGTATCTTTCGATACTGTTATTATGTATGTCATATTTAATTCTGAATCCGTATTTGCAAGAGATATTAGGTATATGATAACGGAACGTTTTAGATTTAACAAATGATAATGACAACGACAACGCATTGCATATTATTTACATGGCATAGAAACAAATTAGCCAAGTGTTATCACGCTCAAAGAGCCTTAAGTACAGATCTACTTGCATCTTACACATCTTATCTTTTTTTTTTTGGTCAACTGCTATTCATTCTATTAATAAAAGTGATACAAACAGAGGATTTATAGACATAGAATTTATAACCATTTCACAATATAAGCAGAATTGAGCATTCTAGCTTACCGAGCTAAACTATCAGTATTCAAGTTTAATGATTTTGAAATTGATTTAAACGCAACTTGAATGTGAGTAGTTGTCAAATGCTTGATGTCCTTAAGAATTATTGAGTTAGCAGATAGTGAATGTTTTGGAGGTCCCGTTTGAAATCCGAATAAACACTGAAAGGGATGATATAGTTCATGGCAATCTCCACAAAACATCACCCTCTTGTAATTCAGTTTCATGATTTCGAGCATAGCCATCCTCAATGCTTCTGCCTCAACTTCAAACGCGGTCATAGTTGGTTTGATTGAAGATGAGCCTTCCAAAATCTTATTTCCTTTTTTGTTGTATAGCACCCAACCAATACATGCAGGCTCAGCATCAGATATCTAGGAAGCATCTACAAAGCAAAAAAAATCTACATCGTCTGATAGGATATCTGTTACAGTAATTGATGCTCTATTGAGTTTGTCTCTAGTCTCCAAATCTCTGTGGATACTCTGCATTGGAATAGAAGGTGGTTTACAATTTCTGGTTCTTCAGTACAAAAGCTGCATTCAGCTTGTAATGTGAGTTTCCTTTGCTTGAGATTTTCTGTCACACACAATACTTTATTAATTCCTTTCCACAAAAAAATATTTTAATTTGGGAGGTATTTTCTATTTCCAAATGCTTTTTGAGAGGTTAATCTGGGTGAGTTGGGCATATGAATTAAACTCTGATGGCTAAGATAGTATCCATATTTTACTGTACATTCACCATCTTTGGAGTATAACCAGGCTACCTTTTCTTGCTTACCAGAAATGGATGGTCTGACTGTGTAGATTAAATGATGATCTTCATGATCTACCATTTCTTGCAGCAAACCTTCATTCCATTGTAAGGTTTCTAGAATGAATAAGTCATTAACTTTCATATAAGTAGGATTAGATGTGACAATTTTGGGTGGTCTAGATGGTTTTAAAGGTAGCCAAATCACACCATACATTAATCATATTCCCATCACCTACCAACCATTTTGACCCCTTTTTAATAAGCTCGGTACCTTGGAGTATATTGCGCCATGCGTGGCTGACTTTTATTTTTCCTTTTGCTTCTAGTATGCTTTCTCCAGAGAAATATTTGCTTTATATACTTCGGAGAGTGGAAGCTCAGGATGTTGCAGCATTCTCCAGCTCTATTTAGCAACCATAGCTAGATTGAAATCTCTTAAGTCTTTAAACCCTAAGCCCCCGTTACTCTTAGATTCTGTGAGCTTATTCCAAGATATCCAATGGATTTTCTTTTGCTTTTTGCTTGATGCCTACCAGAACCTTCTTATAGTTGCACACATTTTCTTGAGGAGATTCTTTGGAAGTAAGAAACATGACATGTTGTAGATGGGAACTGCTTGGGCCACCGCTTTGATAAGAATTTCCTTCCCTGCAGTAGAAAGGAATTTAGTGTACCAATTATTAACTCTAGCATCCATTCTTTGCTGTAAGTAAGAAAACGTTTCATTCCTATTTCTCCGAATATATTCAGGGAGCCCAAGATATCTGCCAGCCCCTCATACTCTAGATATATCCATCATATTACTAATCTGTAGCTTATCCTGTTCAAAAATCCGTTTCCCAAAAGAAATAGCAGATTTATGATAATTCACTCCTTGTTCAGATACTTCAACATATTTACTCAAAATGGACATTATGTTTTGACATTCTGACTGATTGGCTCTACAGAATAGCAAGGAATCATCTGCGAAGAGAATATGTGAAATTTCTGGCCCTTTTCTACTTGCTCTAAATCCATGTATGCTACCCATTTTGACCCCATTTTTAAGTAAAGCAGAAAGTTATTATGTACGTAATAAATAGATATATGGTGAGATAAGATCACCTTGCCGAATTCCTCTCCGAGGCTTTATGTTTCCCACAATTTTTCCATTGATCAATACTGAATAACTAACCGTTGAGAGGCACTTCATGATCCATTCACACCATTTATCTGCAAAACCAAGCTTCTTAAGATTAACATGCATATAATTACATTCCACTTTATCAAATGCCTTGCTAATATATAATTTGAATGCCATGGATGGTTTTTTTAATCTTTTAGTGTGAAGTGAATGGAGCAGCTCATGAGCTATTAAAACATTGACTGTGATGAGCCTTCCAAGTATGAATGCTGACTGATTAACAGAGATGATTTTATCTAACTGAGGCTTTAATCTCTCTGCTAGTACTTTTGAAATCAGCTTATATGACACATTGCATAAGCTAATGGGCCGAAAGTCTTTAACTGTGATTGGATTATCTGTCTTAGTAACTAGACTGATATTGGTATGATTTATACTAGCATCTAGCAAGTGGTTATTGAAGAAAGCCTGTACAAATTTGAACACACCTGATTTTATTACTGGCCAGTGGTCTTTGTAAAAGCTTGCAGTGAGACCATCAGGTCTTGGGGCTTTGTCTCTATGCATTTGATGCAGAGCCATCTCAATCTCTTCATCTTTCACCATTCTCACCAAATCTCCATTGATTGCATCAATGACTTTGGGTTGGACGTGATTAATGACTTCTCACTACAAGAAAACACGCCATTTGCGAGGAAAATTTGCGACGCCGG